>UELV01172828.1:0-54080 GCA_900490015.1 Megastigmus stigmatizans | reverse complement strand
TGCCCACTGGGGTCTGAAATACCCCATGTGTCGTTTATGTTATTATTTTGACGTGTGTCAGTTAAGGGTTAAGTAGGTAACTGCGGGGCCGAGTCAGACGAAGTTTAATTTACGTTATGTTTCACGATAAGGTAGAATCTGTAGAGTATTTGTTTCTATGAACTGTATTATATAGGTACTAATGTCATATTTGTATCTGCATAGTTATAAGCTTTCACTCAAATTTATTTTTAGTACAACAACCGTATAATATTTATCATATTGATGCAGAAAGAATTGATTCGTCATTTATTTTAGGTACAACTAATATAAGTCTGAGATTAAACAAGTTTTATTCGAAGTGTACAAAACCTCTAATAAAAAACTATTTATAAAATCATTTTCCAACTTTAAATAAAAAATAATTTGCAAAACTGCTTAAAATATGATCCGGCGTATCTGACATGTAATTATTTAATCACGTTTTCCGGCAGAGTTTTTTTTATTTAAAAAGTGGTTTTTGATCATAGACTACAATGTAAAAGAATAGTTTTATTTTTTGTCAAACTATATTATACGATTAATTTCATCGCAATTTTTCTTAACTTGAAAATATCAGTTTTTTAATCATTATTAACCATTATGATAATATGTATTATTTTTATTAATATTATAATTGACGGTATCTATAATCATTTTAAACGTAAAGTTATTAGTTATACAGCTATTAATAAGGAAATGAAATAATGTGATTTTAATGGAGCTAAAGAGTGCTTACGAAAACCATTATTAGATCAATATAATACGCATATAAGAAACTATTTGAAATATCTATTTCTGAACTTATCTCGCGTGTTAAACTGTCTGTTCAAGTACTTGTATATAAAACTTTGTGTAGAACATAAAAGTTTTACTCGACCTATTCAATGGGATGATGCCCATGAATATAGGTAAAGGCTATAATGAGAAACACCTTATTAGATGTATAATTATCAGCTGTCAAGACCAAACGGAAACTGAGATATACTTGTGAATTATTTAACATCTGTTGTAGCATCATGTATTTTAAATTAGTATTGTGTATATATTTTGTGCGAAGAAGACAATGTCAAAACCAATTCACAGACCAATACACAGCCATTTATAGCGAAAACGATGCACGTACAATAGTAATATGGATCATCGATGCTAAGCGAAAAAGCTTCTAAAATAACATTTTCTTATATATACAATGTCTTTATCTCGAATGATCGGTAAACACGAGGTGCCCATTAGAAGTTATAGTTGGACTCATCTTGTGTGTTGGGGGGGTCTGGAGAGTATTCGTAGAGTTGGCGCGTGCCGTCGTGTCGCGCCGAATTCTCCGTATATCGTCCGAAACTCCGGAGGATAAATAAATGCCGAGGCGTTCAGGGAATCGATCGTACGTGACCTTTACCTTCGAATTTCGGGGTTCCCTCCAAATCCCTGCTGCTTGACCTTCCGACGCTGACACGCGACTTTTTATATCATTGCATATACTCATCTTAAGCTACTTGCATCGATAGGTATATTTAAAGTTTAACTCGTTCGGGACGTGGATTAAAGGTCGCATTGCAACCGAGGAGACATTTATTGTCTTTGGGGACGTTTATATATTGAGAGTTTTATATCAATATATACGAGATCAGATAACGAAAGTATATTTTAGTCCACTGTTTTAGTGCTGGTTTAAAAACTTGGACAGTTAAAACTTGTTTTATATAGTGATTACTTTTCTATATTTGAATACAATAATCTCTACACTCGGTTTATTCGCGATCACACAATAATTAAACCAGAGGCAATATTTTTGAATTACAATTGAATGCTCGGAACATTACGGTAGAAGTTGGAGTATTTTTTTCTGGGTAGCGATAATATAGAAAAAATATTTGAGAGAATATGCCGATTGCAATAAAAAACTTAAATAGGCAAAGTAGATGCACAAAAATAGGACCAATAAATTGTAATAATTATCTTGTAAGTAATTTATTATGTTATTTATTTCATGATTATTAGCATAAGAAAAATTCTAGAAAAAACATTACATTTCAGCAAGAAAGCCAAACCATTTTGTGTCCATTTTTACAAAATTATGGCCATATTCTGATCGAAAAGTGGTTTCAATTTTCACTACAATATTAACATTTTCAGTGCAGTGCAAAGCGCGTCCCAAATAGGTATAGGTCATAAAATTTTTCAAAAAACACAACCTAACAATTTTCGAAAACGATTTTCTTGTTTTTTACAATTCAAAGAACATATTCACGGAAAAATAAAATTAGAATATTTTTATTTTATTTTTTTCTAAAAGAAACAAAATGTTTACACATTGTTAGCACTGAAGTCTGAAAGTGCTAACAGTGATAATATTGGTAATGCATGTAGTTATGGCAATACATGACCTAAAGGTAATTGTTAGATGCTATTGAAAATGTACGCGATCGATTCTATATAATTTAGTGTATAGAAAAAACTTAAAACAATTTCAACCCACAACTAGGTAGTTGAAAAAAAATGAGAATCTATTGAAAATTAATGCCTTACCAAACTCGTATGTATCTACTTTACCGTTACTCGCTAGAAGAGATTCAGCACTCCGTATCACGCATTTGGCCAAATCTCTTGATTAGAGATAAAATAAAGGCAAAATTAAATTAATAATAATATCAACGTCTATTTTTATTCAATTTTTCGCAAAATAATACTATAGTGACTCATAACGTCAAAAAATTTGGCGATATCTAGCATGAGTAGCCATGGTTATGTCATAATGTGGTATCAAAATTCATATTAGCTTATAAGTTTTAGCCGCTTCAGTGATCTAGCGAGCTAATCCTCTCTAAGTCAATGGGGAGAAATCAGCGATTATAATTTTTTTTAACCTAATTTCGTAGTAAGAATAAAGGTGTAAATTCAATTCTTTTGAATTTACACCTTTATCAGCTCTAAATGATTGATTGATAACCTCGTGTATTTTATAAAGAAAACTCCTTTTCTAGGTCATCAAGCTTCACCAAACATTACTCATAGCTAAATAACGTGCCTATAATTTTTTTTTGATTTTTCGAAAAATCAAATATTGTAATAATTTATCGGAATTCATGCTTAGAAAAAGTATCGTTAATGCTAATCATGTATCATTTCTCATTTTATCGATACGATAGTAGGGTACAATTATGCCCGTAATCAGTACACAGTCGACGAAGTAGTGTTAAGTTAAATTTAATTAAAAGTTGAAAAAAATATCAAACATTTCTCGTGTCGTAATGGTTTAACTTGTAACTTGCAGTTTAGATAGTAACTGGTACAGGCTTAGAAATTTAAATAAAATCAATTTCCTTTACGAAACTCACAACGTAGAATTTCTTATATTCGCGCCTATCTCGCGAAGCCTATGATGAAAAAGCTCCTGACTGAAAAATTGAATCGATCCGTAGAATCGATCAACATTTGATTAAAGCTGAAAACTAAGTCAGAGTCGGCTTTTGATTCCCTACAAGCGGTCTCACGTGTCCGACAAAACTGCCACCACGCACATTATATTAGCTGCGCACGTATACATAATCCATTACGAGGATTGCGAATGTACAATCATCCGTCTTTCTCATACACAGTCAGACACTAGCATTTTGACCAACTCTCTCTCTCTCTCTCTCTCTCTCTCTCTCTCTCTTACTCTCGTACAGCACAGGTGATAATAACGAAAGTCCGATAGTCGGATTACTTGCGTGGGAGACAAAGAATTTAGCCCTCTGCTGCAGTATTGCGCGAGCGTGTGTACACTCTTCCACAGCGCGAGTAATAATGAGAGAGAGAGAGAGGGAACATATGAAATATTCACGTTACGGTACGCGCGGGCGACACGAGGTTAGTCAGTCAGCAGCGGGAGCTTTAACGCAGGCGCTATCGTGGATGATCTAGGACACACACGCCGAGACGCGGATAGACTCGTGCACATGCAGACACGCTTTTCCCAATCAATATGGTAAAGACTTGCTGCTCTCTTATTTCCCCCCCTCTCACTCTCTATCTCTATACATACGGTCTATGTATATATGTATTGACATGTAAAGATGTATAATGCACGTCAGTGGATGTGTACAATCGTGCGAATGCATGTGTGCGGCGAGCGTCGATGCGCGGAGCTTGGACAAATTATACGGGGAAAAGGTATCGCGCGCGCGTGCGTTCGAGCTCTTGCGGAACGGATACTTGCCCGCGATCGAGCCAAATTTTACGCTCCGGATTGATTTTCCTTCTGCAATTTGTCTAAATACAAGCCAGAGGGATTAAAGGGAATTTTTACTCAAAGTGAATCCTTGATATTACATTTTTCAGGAAATTATACTCATTTTGATTTTCTTTCTTTCGAATTTCCGATTTGACTGCAGATGGGTTGTGGAAGTATATAGAGAGTTGAAAGTATATATATATAACCAGCTGGACCTGGAGTTAGCGCATATCGATCCGCAGACCGAAAAGTAAAAAGCTATATATAGGGGGGTAAATGTCGCGGGCTCCATATAGCGCGGGAGATTCCTATACATACGTGTGCGCGAGATGGCAGCGAGTCTATACGTGTTCGCAGCTATGCGGACGTTATAGGCCGCATCACGAGGCTAACTCGTCTGATCCGGGCCTCCGCGGGCGATTCATGCTACACCGGCTGATGGTAGCATCTAATCGCTCCAATCTCCCGCTAAATAACGCGAATGTCATGTAATCTCGGCCGCCGAAGCTTAGCCGCACGCACTCAGAGAGACAGAGAGAGAGAGAGAGAGACGTATAAACCGAGCGATTCGTCGCGTGCACGCTTACCGCAACTGCACACCGCAAGCGGAGCTCCGCACAATTTACGTAAGCTTCCTCTTTTTGGACCCTTCCGCCCGCGGCAATTCCACTGTGTGTGTGTGTGTGCGAGTGTTTGTGTAGAGCGAGCGCCGTAGCGACATTAGATATATGGCTGCGGTGAGGAAGTGCACGCGAGCCGAGTGCAAGAGCAGCCGCTCGCAACCTTGGCAATGATTGTCCGTTGATGAGCATCCCATTTGACCTACTGCGCAACATCCTCTGAACTCTCGTGCAGCAGCTAGCTCTCTTTTATCTATTCTCTCTCTCTCTCTCTCGCGCGCGCGCTAGGGATTATTATTGCCTCGCTGTACTTGTATGCTTACGGGCTCTGCCTTATACGTTTCGCGAGCTTTTTCGCCTTGGATGCAGACCTCTTGCGATGCGAGACGAGAGGGAAACTTTTTTTCGTTTTCTTTCGGGTCGCGTTGGCTGCGAACGTTGGGATAGCGATATATGCAAGGATATAATGATGTTCGTCGTGCAGCAGATGCCTCGTACAGTGCAGCGTTCGCGAATGACACGTGGCCTTTTTTTCTTTTATACGGAAAATTTGCAAGGGCTATTTGGATTCTGAATATTTAACGTTACTTGCTACACTTTTTCCTTAACCTGACGGAATGATCACGCTCTCGTTTAGTGGGATTGTTAGTCGAAACTTTAATTCGATATTCATTATTTTTATACCAACAACTTTTTCAATTTGAAAACGTCAGATTAGTTTCCTTTACAGTAAATGGAATACAAATAATTTTTAACTATATCTTATTCACGTACACAATAGATTCTGAATATAAAATGTGAGTCAACGAAATTGAGTATACTGATGGAAATCCTGTTCCAAAGAAAATTTCAATGTTTTTTTATAATAAGAAAATAAATATAAAACGTATACTATTGTTTACAGAATGGAAAAATATTTAATTTAAGTTCAAGTAAAGTAATATTAATCTCCTAGCCAACAGAAATGGAAAACCAAACTGGCATTACCTACTTTTGTATCATTTTTTTCGTTTCATAAGTTTACTTATAAACTTATAAGCTTTATAAAATAAAGTTAAGTCTAACTGACCATTTTTTCAATGATGAAATGTAGAGTGCAATACTAAGTAATTGTTCTTATGCCATAAAAATACTTAAATTTCTAAATACAATAAAAATTGAAAATATTTATGATAAACAAAAATATTCCATTCTATGGAAAATAATTCAATATTTAAAATTATTCGCATAAGAATCACAAAGATATAGGTTAATCGAACAATATCAGAATTATTAGTGATAAAATTCTAATAGGTCAATTGTCTATAGTCGTAATAAAAATTAAGCTTAAATCATACCTTAAAAAGAGCTAAAACTATAAAATACTTTAATTTTCTATATAATTTAAAACAAAAATAAATTAAAGACAAATATATATTCTGTTATTGATTTATCTTTAGTACATAAACTTATTGAAAATGTTAAATAATTTCATTTTTCCAATAATTTTTACGTAACGATAATGCATTTTACCGCTCATATAAATTTGTTAGTGAACATTTTTTTCCAATTTGGAAAAATTCTTCCATAGTTGATACATTTCTAATGTTTTACATTTGTCACGCATGGCCACGAAGATCTAACAGAACCTCGTTGCCATTGTATGAGTGGAAATTGCAATACACAGAAGTCACAATTTATGCAAGTGCACTCATTGTTGATGTTCAATACTAAGTAAATTATACGATAGTAAAAGTAACTAAATAGTTAATCTTTTTAGTGCGAAAAATGATTAGTATTGAAAAATATGAAACTATTATATGTCTTCAAAAAAAAATGGATTAAATATTATTTTTATGTATACTTAATATATTTTACGTGTCTCATAATGCACCGATCGTAGGTTATTTGTCTATGTGTACAATATCCCAGTAAACATTACTTTTATTCTTTATTGCATAAACACTGCAGAATACAATAGACGATGCATTAGACTTGTATCTGTTGGAAGTATCTAATCTTATTTTCTCTAGACGAGTAAAACATTCCACTCGATCAATTGGCGCAATTCATTGAAACACATCCATCCAATTGTTTATATTCAATCATTCAATTTTAGAACTGCACGGAGCATATTCTCATTCTATTTTTTTTAAGCACGAACTGCAAAAAAAGAAAATATATATCTTCCAAGCCGAGAATGAAAATAGGAATTTTTGGTTTCAGCTGCGCAGCGTCGCTCCGAAACTCGTGCCGTTCTTCAAAAGTGTGTGTGTTTACTTTGTACTGCTGGCCGAACAGCCCTGCCTCTTGACGGTCTGCTTCAAATGCCTGCCTATAATTAGTCTAATTGTCTTCATACTCCTACATGGGATTAACCTGTCCAAAGAGTGAGTATTGGGTAGATTATCAGTGTTTTCATGCGCAGTCGACGTGAAGTTAAGCGAAATTACTGGAATTTCTATAAATCGCTATGACTTCCTAAGAGCAATTGCAAACTGTAGGATTATTAAGTGCAACGGAAAAGTAACGCAGAAAAATGATTTCCTACAAATATTCGGCACTGGAAATAACTATTATATTATGTAAGTTTATTTCGGTAACAATAGGAATCATTTGAATTTTCTTCGAAATTCATTTGCTTTTGAGTGGTTTCTTTTCTGCTAAAACAATGACGTGACATTAGGTCTGCCGAACAATGATTCTTATTTCAAAACAATACAAACTTGTTCGAACCTGTCATTTTTATGCATCACGAAGTCATATAAATTTAAAAATGTTTGCAAAAAACATAGTTATGAAAACATGGCGAGTTAACGTTATATCTCATGCAAATGTTAATAGATGCGTGCCGGTACCTATAGATGTGTACGATAAGATTAGTCTTATACTCTTGTATGCATCTACTGAAATATAATACAGATTATTTAAACTCATACACATTTATAGTAAGAAATTTAGCATAATACAACAATATGTCTTTCGTTTTTTTGTACTTTAGTTATTATGTTTTATAAAATTCAAATGTGCCTACTCAATATTCGAATACAAATAGAACGTCGCTGAATAGATTTGAAACTTGACGATAATCTTACTCGGGAAATAAGAAATATCACAATTTGTAAAAAGATATTTAAATTACTACTTTTTTACACGCCGGTTTATAGTTATAATTGCATTAATTCGACTGTAACTTAATTTGCATGTCCAAACCATGTCATCAGATACTTATTTTCATTCATGTCAAACCAAATAAAAACTACAAATAATAGTTATTGCTTAACAAGTAATACAGGCTTAATTGAAACTATAACAATTATAGTTAAAATATCTTAAAATTAAACAATATATGATCTATCAGAATAAGGCGTGGCACAATAAGTAAAAATCGCCTCCTCTCGATGAAGATCAAATAGGGCTATACAAAATTTCAACCTAATTGGTTAATTATTGAAGACTTAATACATCAGTCGCAGCTACTGAGGAATTGACTTTAACAAGAATCAATTTAAAAATAATTTGATTTTAATCGTATTATAGGTACTCTATAAGTGAGTCTCAGAAACTGTACTTTTTCATTAACGAGTCACTTTCAACATTTCTCAATAGAGATCGCATATGATAAGGAATTGAAATAAATAAAATTAAGAAATAACAATTGGCTGAGTATAAAATATTAAAAAATTAAACGTGTAAACATATAAAAATGCTTCGCTAATTGTTCAAAAAGTAGACCGTTATAACACGGTCAAACATTAATGAAGCATTTAGACCAATTAGCTTAGCATTATGTATCTAAACTAAACGGTATGTTCTTGAATTTTTTTATAAGAGATGTCTTCATACCCCTTGATACAGAATTTATCTGTAAGATAATAATAACAAAAATATTTTTAAAATCAAGTCGAATAACTTATCATATTAATGTTGTTTATGCCTGAACTCCATGTTATCGTAGAAATTGATAAATGGATTTATTTATTTCTTTTTAATCATAATTTAAAATTATTGGCAAAGCTTGAATGTTTTATATAAGTAATACTTGCCTATCATATAGTACAGTATCTTATAACTAATTCTATAATATATTTACAATATTTATGGTTTACTAATCAGCTAAGGGTGGATATTATACAATAAAATTAATGAAAAGTATTATTATATATGTTATATAATAATAATGATTAAAATTGATAGACGATCAAGGGTTAAAAATATAAATATTGGAAAACGCTAGAGAAAAGATTTAGTAGTAGGAAGCAAAGATTTCGCTCAAGTATTTGGAATTTGAGAAAAGGCGATTATGTTTGGTCCATCAGGTACGCGTTCAACCGTCGCATACTGACCGGCCTGGTATTCAGCTGCCTGGGGGATGCCTTCCTCGTCTGGCCGAGCTGCTTCATCTTCGGCATGGGCATGTTCGCCGTCGCCCAGGTCATGTACACGATCGCCTTCGGCTTCAAGCCCTTCAACGCCAAGCTCGGCGCCTTCATCTACGCTCTCTGCGCTATAAGTAAAGTATCCTTCGCTCGTGTATAAGCCTTACAAGTACACCGCGCATCCAATAAAAACGTCTGTCCTACTCTTTTTGTTATTCTCTGTCTCTCTCTCTCTGTCTCTCTCTTAAAGTTATTTACACGCTAATGCCCGGCCTGGACGGCGTCTTAAAAGTTGGAGTTCCAGTTTACACGCTGCTGCTGGGTACCATGTCGTGGAGAGCCATAGCAAGAGTACAATTTTTTGGGGTGAGTTGTAACCGTGTTAAGAAAAAAATCATACAGGACTTACGTCATACTTGGTAATAATATTTTAGATATTGTATACTATGAAGTATTTGGAATATTTGTTTTAGATTTGAATTTTTCATGTGTATTTTATCTTATCATATTTTATAACTAGTATGATACATGCATTGTATAGTTTACTTCAAACTGAAACTGTCCAATGGTATCGAACTCGCTCCTGTATAATCTCATGATAAATAATTTAAAGGGAAAATGAAAAGCAAAACCCACTTGAGTCAAGCCAGTCTGTTTATAATCGTCTCTTTCTACTTGCGCATCCCGCGTAAAAAACATTTATTCAAAATAAGGATTCAAAACATGAATTATTCTTCTTTTAAATACTTATAATAATGTTTAATACTGAAATAAATAAATAAACAAATAAATGATCTATTCCAACAAAATTTATGAATAAAAAATAAAATAATTTCGATAACAGGAACAATGGACATGGACCAGATTGTGCAGTTGCATAGGAAGTATATGCTTTGTGATATCAGATACCTTAATTGGATTTCATCATTTTTATAGTCCGGTACCCTATCCTCAAGTAAGCTACGACTAAATTCATATTCTAAACTAGCATTTTAATTGTACAGCTTGAAATTTAAGTTCTTATTTTAATTTCAGATTACGATTATGCTAACGTACTATGCAGCTCAACTTGGAATAGCTCTAAGTGCGGTAGAGTCGAGCTCGAAGGATAATAAAGAGATGGTCACCAAGCGATGAGAATCTAAGTTTTGTTCTGAAATTGTAACGTCAAAGATGTTCATTATTATTGCAGGCGGAAACATGATTTTATTCAGGACGTGGTTCAAAATCAAAACACTGCCACAGTCTTTGGATAAACAATCTTTAGTTAACGTAACGTTTAAGAAATTTGGGAAAAAGTATAACAATATTTTTGTGACCAATTTAGGCTTTACGATGTTTTTCTCGCATTGAAGTTTAGTAAGGTGTAGTATAAATTTTAACTGACTTCTATTCAAGACATACAGCAATGAATTTTTCCATCGTTATCTTGTTCAATATTAATGACGTTCAAGAAACTTAATAGCTCTAAAAAAGTATTTTTGTGAATACTAAATGCACATTTTTAAGTTTAATTTACAGTAAAATTAACTGCAAAATTAAAAATCGAAACGCAAATATCTATTCGTTTGTCAAAAAATTAATAACTGCGTATCTATAATAGGATCGCGATGAATCCTCGAACTTTTCATTTTCCTCAAAGAAAGATTTTTTTTTAAAATATTCTTTTATATTTGAAAATGTACGAACTTTTGTATAATTTTTTTAATTAATATTAATATCCTTGATCGTCAATATGATTGTCAGTTCACTAACTTGATTGTCGTAAAAACAAAAATAACATAGCTGACACACTGCTAAAATGCAGTTTACTGTTTGTAAAATATATATAGAATTCAGATTAGTTATCGATTAGATAGATTTAGTAACGTTTTTTCATCGGTTGAACGATGAATTGCGTGTCAAATGTGCTACAAACTCTTAAACTATTTCTCAACTGTTTGTTTAGGATCTACTCCTAACATTATGAAAGTTATAAATCTTTTTATCGTGTTAAAAATTCCAAAACAAGGACCCAAGGACGTCGTAGGTCTTTTATCTTAGAAAATATTTTAGACAATACTGTATAGACATAATAGTTTGAATATCTGCATTTTCATACAGAAATAATCTGCAGCAGCATTTTCTCGGTGATAGGTAAATAATAATAATTAGAGTGCGCGCATTTTAATGCAATATTGCGCGAACCCAATTAATTTTATAGACAATCCTGAAGTATGTTCCTAAAAAGTTTTTTATTTTTTAAAGAATAACATTATGGTTTGTTATCTACAGCATTTTTCAGACATACAAACTTACAAAACTTGTACATTATAAAGCAAAGACATATCAATGAAATAATTCAGTACTGGTTGCAGGTACATACTGGAATGAAAAGTGTATTTTTCCCTAAAATAATATCACATTCGAGTCGACGTATTTTAACTTCCGACAGTTACAAAAATTAGGTGTTCGAATATTATAGTATAATTATTGTAAACACTTTCGATTTTAAAAATACGTAACTTGCTAAGTATAATTAAGTATTTAGTGCGTACATTTCCTGCACGGAGCGGTATGAAGTGTATTAAACTGTACAAGAGACTGATGTACAAAATAAAAATGGCAAAAAACTGGAGTTGGTACTGTGTGATAAACTCTGGCCAAATTGTACTAACACACTTTTAGTGTAGTTCTTATCAAAAGTGTAAATGTTATTATTTGTCATTACAAATGTTTCATGAAAAAATCTTGAAATAGCAGTGTAATCTAATGTGTTATAGTTTTTTTTTAATTGGCATAAGGCCTTTAGACATAACATATTTCTTACAATGTAACATAATTGAGTATAAAAAGAAATACAAAGATAAATATTATATTTCTATGATTGAACTTACATGTTTTCAATTTAAATGTCATCGTTTAACTTTGACTTTATAGTATTATATACTTTTAATAATTATCTGTAAGTTCAATTTTAATGAACGTGCAACTAATAAGAGTATTTACAGATTATAAAAAATATTTGAAAAATCTATCAGAAAGATTTTGTGAAAGTACAGAATTACGTGAAATAAATTGAATTTTTTTTAAACGTATATACATTATTTCTTGTTTTAATACAAAATTTTTAAATATTAAATAGTTACTTTTCTTGTATTTTAAACAGCTTTACTTTTCTTTTTAGTATTACCCGGCTCTTGTTTGGCTCTTTTTGATGATCTAGTTGCTGGCTTTACTATAGTTGTGGCTTTTGTGGTTTCTTTACTAATTTTAGTTTTTTTAGCACTTTTTGTGGTTTTAGCTTTGTTTGTAGTTGTGACTACTTTTTCAACTTCATCATGGGTGTACTCTTCGTCTTCTTCTCCAAAATTATATTTTGCAGCAAGTTTCTCCCGTATAAGTAATCCTTTGATAAGTTTCTTCCAATTTCCATATATTCTTTTTTCACGTTTTTCCTTAGTTCGTTTTTGCGCTTCGATTTGCTCTTGTTCCCAAGCTTCTCGAATAGTATCTTCGTACTCTTCACATACGACGAATCCCTCAAAAGCAGGTACGGCACCTCTGCATCCAAAATTGAAACCAACGCATGCTGGAGCGCAATCTATGTTTAATTTTCGAGCAACGCGGTTCAAAGCTGGAACTGTTAAAACAAAAAATTAATTATTAAGTACATATATTTTGCTTCTATCTTGTTATAAGAACTGTATAATATATTTTATAAAGCATTATGATGACTATTATTTTGTGAATTCCAAAGGTTGTGATTCAATATAATTTTGCAGCCACTTTTATCATAAAATTTTACAATCCTTCAAGTAATAGTAATTAAAAAAATTTTAATTAGAAAGATCTTGAATTTTATATCTGACTTGAGGATTACAGAGTTAATTAGTACAATTGAAAGAACTCACGATTTATGAATGCAGTTCCTTTTGGAAGCATGCACATTTTGAATAGATCCACGTTTCCATATTCATTTCGAGGTACTTTACCATCTTTTGCTTCTGGTGGAACATAAGGATTAGTTTGCCATCTACCAAATAATTCCAAAGGCATATTTTTTACTTTTTGTCCTGTAAACTATAAATCAAAACAATAATTTAATTTTAAAATTAATATGAGCATTCTCATTAAAACATTAAAATGAGTGACAATTTTTAACTACTTTAATTTTAAATTCAATACTAATATAATATTATAAACTTATTATCAGATTTACCTTATCTAATTTTGGCAAAGACTTTACAATTTTGTAAGCTTCTTGGGCTGGTTTAACAACCCTTGCTTGTCTAACCCAAGTTTCTCTAGAACGTAAGGTATGAACACAATGGCGTGAGTAAATTGCTTCACCAGTTTTTAAATGCCCTAAAGGTACAGCATCAGGTGGGTAAAGAGCTTCAAATTTCAACAAATGCCTGGTTAATACATATAGTGGATGACCTTTACAATCACTAACTGTTTTAGGAAGTGGTTGCTCTATTTCTCTATAAATGTTAATCATACAATGAATATTCTGTATTGATAAAAGAAAGTATTATATTAATTCTAAATACCTTTGAAGCAATTGTTCATCTTCAGCTTTTGACATGGCTGTTTTTTTCTCTTTCCAATCAGCTAGAGTTTCTTTCCACCATTTCTCATCTATTCGTTTTTTCCGGGTATCTGTTAAATAATTAGGACAATATCGACGAGTGACATCTTTTAATGTTCCAGCTGCATTCCAAGCAACTATATACAAAACCTGTTTTGCTGCTTTTTTCTGCAATAATAATATGGGATAATTATATTTACTTTTATTCAACCAAAGTAAATAATGAAATTATCAATACTCACATAAATTTCTGAAACACAATGAATTTTCTGATCCATAACATTCACACTTATCCAACTTTCCTCAGATTCAACATAAACTTCTACCCAAACATCATAAGTATTTTTAACAGTATTTTCATCTTCATCATCTGATGATAATAGCTTTCGTTGGTTTTTATTAGCAAGTTTTGATGCAATATTTTCATTATCATTTGATTGTTTTATTCTTTTCTTAGGTTTTTTATCAACGTATTCTTCATCTGTTGAAAAATCATCTTCTTCATAAGATTCATCATCGCTTGATGAATTTTTTCGTTTTGTAGGTGATTCAGCTGCTTTGGATTTACTTTTAGGCTCTTTTTTATTTTTTGAAGCCTTATTTTCAATTCTTTTTGGTAGATTTTGATCTTGGTTAATTCTTGAACGTAATTTTCTAGCTATTGTTAAATTGCTTTCATCTACTACTATATCATCAGAGCTCTTTGATGAATTTGCAGTTGCCTTTCCTTTCAAAATAGCAATTGCTTTTTGTTTAGCTTCTAAATTTGCCACTTCACGACTGTTTTTTGGAATAAATTTAATTGGAGAATTTGATTGATTTTCCAACTTAGTTTTACCTCTACCTTTACGTTTAGAAGATGATGGTTTCTTTTTTGTATCTTTTTTAGTTTTATTTTCAACAATATTTTCTTCTTTTACTTTGTTAGATTTTGTTTCATCATCAGCTTCTGGAATTTTAAATAACTGTTCAGGTCTTGGTTTTAATGGAGGAGGTCGTAGGGAAATCACCAAGCGACAATTAATACCCATTCCACGTAAGGTAGCAACATATAATAAAATTAATTCAACATAATTATAAACTTTTTTGTCTGAAACTCTTTGTACTAATAAATCTGTGTTATAAGTAACTTCTTTATGTTCCTTGCAAATTTTAAACATCCCTGCAAACCATTTTGTGAATTTTTCAATATATTTTAAATCTGCTCGTCCTTTTGGATAATTAGTGGAAGACACCAAAGACAAAGTAATTCCTAATAATTCTGGATCATTTGCCAATTTATTTAAAAAAAATCCATGAGCCAACCAAGATAACAGTCCTACTTTATGAACAAAAACTTGAGAAGTTCTTATTCTTTTATTAATTTTGCTTTGCAACACTTTTTGCAAATCCTGCTGCTTTTTCCTCCCTCTATTGAACATTAAATTTTCTCCTGGTAGATGAATTTGTACTCCTTTCTCTGGAATAGCATAATCTGCTTTGGTGTTTCCTTTGGTATCTTCAGCTTCTTCATCAACTTCATCATCTTGTTTGGATAGAGTAGCTGCACTTTCTCCTTGCATTAAAAGATCACTGATTTCTTTGTATAATTCATCGGTCTTGTTATTCTTTGAACCTTGTGCTCCAGCTTGGGATGTCGATGGTTCTGATTGACTAACGTCATTTTGTTTATTCGCATTTTCAAGATTTTTTAGTACCTGAGAAAATAGTTCGGCAGAGCTAACGTTGTCATTAGAATAATCAAACTCATCATCAGAATCATCGGAACTTTCTTGAACCAAAGCTTTTTTAGGGTTAGGTTTATTGGTCGATTGCTTGAAGAAAGATGAGTTGAAGTCGAGTTGGTTTGCCGGCACAAGAAATTCATTACTGCTGTCGGAACTTTCGTCGTCTGATAACTGGCTCATGTTTCATTGGAAAATCAAACAACATTAACACAAATAAAATTCTGTAACTCAAAGTAGGTATGGCGTATCAGTAGAGTAGGATACAGACTACAGAATCAACATTACGTAAATAGAGAATACAAGAGCGCGGGAATTTTAAGCTGCCTGGAGTTGGCGCCTCTGCTTGAACAACCAATCGCTAAAAGAAATTTCAACCACGTGCATTCGGAAAAAGGAAAGTGAAATTCTATTTAAACCAATAAGAAACACGGAGCTTAGGAGTCATCATTCAACACTCATCAGGAGTCAGGACTGTGAACTGTGAAGTGTGAACTGTGAACTGTCGCTTCTTACTATATAACTATACCATACCAATCATGAATACTTATACGTATATGTTATACAGATAGATATATCTGATCTACTTGTGCACAAGAATATTGTATAGGTACTGCGAGTTCTTAAAAATGTCTCTGCTCTGAGCTCTCTATTATACCGATTTTTGCACTTGACGAAATATATAAAGATAGACATTAATTTTTGGAAAAAACTGTCAGCATCTCGGTAATGATGCAAATATTATGTAATTCTAGTTTTATAAAATTCCATCCATAATTCAGATTTTTTTTCTTTTAAAATTTCATTCGTAACTCTTCTTCTTAGAGATTAGAGTAGAGATTCTTGTTCCCCAAATTTTTGAAGCCAAATATTATGCATGGAATTTTATAAAACTGGAATTACATAATGTTTGCATCATTATCGAGGCGCTGACAGGAAGTTTTTTCCAAAAATTAATCTCTATACCTTTATATATTTCGTTAAATGTAAAATTCGATAAGGTAGGAATCTTACCGACCCTAGCACATCCCCGTAATCAGTAATGTGTAATACTGAGGACTAGACGAGAAATATTTGTAACTGAAATAAAATCTTTCTTAATAAAAATAAGTACATTATTTATATTATTAATGATCTACATACATATATGTATACATCTTATACCCCTTCCTTTAATTCTGCTTGAACAAAAATTATATTAACCAAGAAATATATTTATATATATGGGGTTGCTACTAGGTATATATATATTTGTTAAGATTTTCAGATGTTTTGAATATTTCAAATTTATCCGTTCAGAGTAAACGGAAGAAGCGGACTCCGGAGGAGGTTTATAGACTAAGTATATATTGTTTTTAAAATAATGTTTTTGCGAAAAAGAATAACATACGTCTGCATTCTTTTAATACAAATTATCAAAATATGAAAAATAGTCATGTTTATAATTACAATAATTTTATAATGTTTATTATTGCAAATCCTTATGTAATCCATTACAATAATTTTATTATACATATATAATACTTATAAACATATTTCACAAGTTAAGTGAATAAATTTTATTAGAAAAAAGCTGATCCACTTACAGACAACATATTTTTTTTGATAAGTATGATTAATTATTCTTAGCACGGTCATTGCTGATAAGGGCTTTTATTTTTTTCTAAAATAAAAAAAAGTAATATATTACTTTCGAAATATTAACATGTGATTATTAATATCGTTATCAATTTTGTTAATTTAATTTCATTTAAATTCATCTCACGTGCTTAGACCGGCCAACTATTGGAGCACTTACTTTACTTATATTTATGATTAGTCTAATTATTTTCTTAACTTTCTAAACTTATAAAACTTATAGAGTAGATAATAATTTCTATAGCTTTATTTCACGCTTTGCATATACTTTTTAATTCATTATCTGTTTTTTAAACCCATTTTATTTTTTGTAAAACAAGATTTATAAAATGCACCGTAATTTGTGAATAAAATAATAGCTTCAATTAAGTTCGATGTGTGTATGTTTATACCTAATACTTAGTTAAATTTATATATTTAAAAAATTATTATTCTGGAATTTGAAGTAAATCAGTCTTTATAATTATCATTATTTCCCTAGGCATTCAAAACTCAAAAGTTAATATCGTTTAGGTGATCTAAACAATAGTCTAGTTATAGATGATTCTAAAGGTTCATATAAATTTCATATTTTAATAAATATAAATTATTGAATTCTAAATTGAAACATTGATGTATGAGTATATCGGAAAGAGATATTAATTATGCTAAATCCATTGTAAATTTAAACGTTTTACTCAAGTGCTAAAATTGGTTCTGATTTATTAAGAAAAAAAACTATTGGAATGGCTCTATACTACTAGTATCGTACATGAACAATTTTTTTCAATACTATTTATGTGCAGAAACTAAATCAGAAAATTTATTTGACTCGTTACGTTTAAGTATGCTGTTGCAATGTTGTCAGCTAAAATAAATGAAAGCACCGCCAACTCTTTGTAGTAAACTGGAGCCGTTAAAAATAAGTTTTCATTTTCGCGCTGTTTCAACTGACGACTTGTGCCAAAGTACACATAACAAGAGTCCAGTTTCTTGGTCATTTAGGTAATTTCTCTATTATTTATGTTCCTTCTTTGATTTCTAACCATGCATTAACCCAAGATCACCTCTTAATTTTTTGTAATACGTGTGTTAATATGATGTGAAATAATTAAATTTGCCGTAACTTCGAAAAATATTTACAGATGAAGAACTTGATAACTTAATTAAACAATATATAAGTCGGATAATAATAAAAAAAATAGATTACCTAAGCATATTAAATATATTGAAATGACCACGTATTTTAATTAAAAAAAGGTACAAATTTGTAGTATAGAAAATCTTACATTTAAGAATATTGCTACAATACGTTCAATTGTGCAATATAGAAATTTATTATAACATTATTCTTTATTTGAGTGTTATAAATATTTACGTTAGAAATAACATTGAAAGTAACCCAGTTTTATCTACTAGAACTATGTTGACATACTACAAAAATGTGGGTATTTTTATAAGAGATGGTCACGTATGCAATTTTAAATTTGTGCGATTCGTGTAAAAAAAAAAGGCAATTTGTTTGTAAATATTTTTTTTTCATAAAATAAACCATTTTGTGTTGTGATTAGATTATTGCACTCGATTATTAGTGACCAATAATAATACTTTTCGTATCATGCGCATGAAAGTTTATACCCACGGATCAAGTAGCGCACAAGGGTGTAAATAAATTTATGCTCGAGGTGCAAATATTATTTTTCAATGTTGAGGGCGTAAAATTGCATTTTTGCGATTTTACGACCACTGAATAGTAAAATATTTAATACTCTATGAATAAAATAATCAAATTAAACTTATAGGTACTAACTTTCACATTGAAATATATTATTGTTGATCAAAATTGTATTATCCATTATTTTATCATTTTTGGCAGATCTACGGAAGATAAATTTTTTAATCAAAAAGCATTTGAATGCTCAATTACAGTAATTATGAAATAGATTTAATATCTTATATATATCACAGCTGCAAGAGTGCACTCGTAAATGCAAAGTTGATTAGGAGGAATCAAGAAAAATTGTACACCAGATTAGAGTAAATAACATAGTGAATATTATTCAATTATAAAAGATAACATAAATATTACGTTACGTAGTATATACACATATAAGAAATGTATAAATATTTAAGGAAACGCGAGGAGTTGAGGTAACACTAAGAGGATTGTACCATAGGGAGCTTTTTTTATGTACGAGGACAAGGATAATATCGAAGAAATGGAAGGCTTAGGAGAGAATTAGGAAATAACAAGGACTCTATAGGATTTCTACTTTCCGAGGAGGATTTTACGGGATGCGCCCATGTTGCTGCCAGCCTGCGTGGCGCCTTTGTTGGAACCGGCCTGAAGACCAATGACAGTTTGGCCAGCCTTCAGCTGTTCGTCGGAGAAGTCGCGCTTGCACTCGTCGGAAGGTTTCGGTCCCAAGTATGGTCCCTTCCACTCCGGGTGTCTGTAGGTCTGTAAATTGAACGATACACAAAAGATTGAATCGAAAGATTTTCGGAAAATAATCCAAATCATAATATGTTTAATGTCGTTGCAAAGTTTTCGATCGAACTAAAGAATGAAGCAAACTTACTTCACGACCAAGCGCGAACAGAGTGGTGATGACCTGTCCAATGTCTTTCTTTTCCCACAACTCGACTGTTTGGAAGACGTCTATGTCTGGTACACCATAGTCCTTGAGAGCATTCTGGAACCTTATATAAAAAATAAAATAAAAACCCCAATGCTAGTTATTTAGCAGACTTTGAAAATAAGTTATTGACAAAAAAAAAAAAAGAAATAGAAATGTCTCGTATATACTAACTTGTTGATGTTCTCCATCATCTTGAACTCTCCGCCGGAGCTATTGATTTTGCCGATGCAGCCCGGCTTAATTTTGTTAATAAGCTCGCACAGGACTTGGCCGTCGCGAAGGTAATCTTCGAAGGGAGAAGTGAATTTCCTGCCCAAGATGGACTCGATCCATTCCTGAGCTTCCTTCTCCTGCTGGGGATCGCGTTTCGCCGCAATCTACAAAAGAATTATTGTTTCGGAATGATCGGAAGCACACAGTTGTACATCGTCGCGCAGCTGGACCGCGAAGACGATGTACTCGAAATGCAATTGCAATGTACAAGGTAAATACCTTAGCGCGGACTTGACGTTCGAGAGCCATTGCCGGTGGTTGACGCTGTGTCTGCTATTGTCGTTTCACCCCTTCGAGAGGAGACTGTAGGTGTGCAGAGGTGGCGTCCGCTCGTCGGGCTTTTATAAAGACGCGCGGATCGCTCAACAGGTCCCGGCCCACGCTCCGCGCGAGGGATGCCTCGATATACTTTTCGTGACACTTGGGTAGCGGCAAGCTGCTAATATTAGGTGAGCGCCGCATCAGCGCGGACCTACATCGATGCAACGGTGGAGCTAGAAGGTTTTTCTATGCGTTTCGTGAGGTGAAATAAGTTTTGCCGCGTTACACGCAACGCGAGACCTTGTGCAATGTATTTTGCGGAATTTCTAGCTCGACACACTGGGTTTTGATCAATTGCTGATACAGGGTTGATTACTTTTGGTTATGCATAGCGAATTGCTTCGTAATATTTGGTTCGAGGTATAGGCGTGTCGTATATACGAGGAGCCGTTTCACGATTTCGAGAAGAAATTTGGCATAAGTCGATTAAAAATTTATACTTATTCCCATGCAGTATATTTATATATTAACTTATGATATAAGTCTTAAAATGTTATTAAATAAAATAATTGAATTTATGAATCATTGCCGGAATAAAGTATATAATTCATATACTATTTAGTTAGAATGTTTTTGTTGGAGAATTATGTAATTATTGATACTCAGTGAGTTGGTGCGATTATTTCCAAATATTTACAAATATCCAGAGCAATGACGACCGAGCTTGGCGAGATATCGTTTATGATATCTTATCAAAATGTAAGTAGATACAGACCGAGTATCGTAAGACGTCACGTTTTATAATCCAACTTTTTGTAACACTTTTTATAACTTTCTCAAATCAATGTTTTTTTAAAACAAAATATTGCCTGACACGTATTACCAATGCTATAAATCTTATACGCTTCTTTACTACAAGCACTTAATGTTCTTTTAGATTTATGGATATTTTGTCCATGTATACTTAAGCTTGAATATATTTTAAAATAATCGACTCGAAAGCATAGACATTAATTAATACACTTGCGTCAATATGATTAATGAACAGTCATATGCGTTAATTTAATACGTTCTGTTGTGACATACAACACTTAAATCCATAATTATCATGTCTCTGTCAAACATAATAACGCTACAGCAAATTATCATAATGGAAAAAAGTTTTTGGATAAACTCATGAAAAAGTGGTCTGTTCGTCGTGATTTTATTTTGTATCGACAATTGTTTACATAATTGCAGCTCGAAATTCATCTCTCCAAAACGTGCCATCGGTAGATCATCGCTAGCATTAGTGAAAACACGCGTATTTAGCGGATGCTGTCACAGTCAAAAGCTGAAGTTTACTTGCTGTGCTTGTGGCGTCCCATTCGAAGGTCAAAGAAGCAAGTCTGTCACTAGCACTCGTGTGAAATTCTCACAGCTGATTTTAGGTCAAGATCTTGGGTTCTGATTAGCAAAAGTGCACAGAAAATTAAAGAATTCATAGTAAAATATGATTTTGAGATTCACTTGTACGTGACACAAAAGTGAATTTAGCTTTTTGAATCTTAAAAAAATTTTCACACTTTAATGTCAAATATTAGTCCTACAAATAATAAAATTGAGACTGTGTTTTTAATAGAAACTCATTTTTGACTTTATTATACAAATAACTTGTCAAACACTCCAGTTAGAGAGTCATGAAGAAGCTTTCGTGATAATTTCCAATTGCACTGTTTTAGCAAAAAGTAAAATATTGAATTGAAATATCAAGTACTTATCATCGAATTGATATTTTTTCCAAAATACTTATATACAAAATGTATATAAGTATTTGGAAGAAATAACTGTTAGTAACGGATTTAATAAATCTAATACAATAGTATAACAACAATCTAATAATTTTAAATATTTGTTGAGCAACTATGTTTCTGAGCCGAGATTCTATATATATCGAGTCTGCGGATCGTGAACAAGTGGAATATGCTAAATCGTCTTTTCCTACATTCTCCATTCTCTCTCATTCTTTCTTTCCGCCTCTCCATTTATTTACCTTGTTATTCGATAACAACTTAAAAATTTTCGTCGAGTGATGAGCTTTTAGATATAGAAATAAGTTTTTTACGTAAAAACATTAGTGCAAAATTAGGAAAAGTTGAAGTGATTAAAAAGAATGTAGAGGACGAAATAAAATAGTTTCGTGTTTTCATGCACGGGTCTTTGTGTAGTATGTTGTTTCTTATTCTAATTTTAATAAAATAAACTGAGAACGTTTTGAGAAAACAAACTGTTTCATTCTGTATTTTAACTATCTTTGCGAAAATAAAAATAATATTTCAGGTAATTAACAAACATGATTACTATTTTATAATTAGATATTTTTTTATTTTACAATTTCACTTTAAATTAACTTTTTACAAATCAACTTTACATTCTGAAATTAATTATACTTACATAATTTTATTATTTATTTAATTAAACGTTTCAGAATTTAATTATTAGTTAATACTACTGGGGTATATAATTTGTTAAAAATATACAAATGAAATGTAATTTGATTTTGATTTGGGACGATTAAATTGATTATAATGTAAAAAATAAAAATATTTTTAATGATTTTGCAAAAATTTATAAAAAATAATTAATTTAGAGCAGAACTAATTGAAATCAATAAAATAAAATTTATGCTGAATTAATACTATAATTTTGATTTTGCGATATTCCACCTTCTAATCTTATTTTTGTTTAATAGTGATAATTGAATTAAAATTAATTTTTGATTATATTTTTATATAACAAATATATAGAAATTTCTAGAATCTTCGCAATAAGTTGAAAAAAGTTTACTCTTAGTTACTTTAATTAAATTCTTTATTAATATGTTATTTGTTTCTTATACTTTTTACATTATTACAATATTTATAATTTTAATATTAATTTATTTACTGAATAGTAATCCTAATATTATTGGTAAAGGACTATAAGAAATAAGTAAAAAAAAAAAAAATAATAAAATACAAAAAAAATTATTTTTTTCAAAAATATTTATGGAAGTGTAAAAACTATACAATATTATTTATAATTAATTATAAATATATAGTAAATACAAAATAATGTATAAAAGATCACATCATTTTTGGTATTAACTATTTTTTTCAGGTATTTTGGTAATAACACTTTTGACTTCAGTATAAGCTTCTAAACCATATTCTCCCAGCTCTCTACCATGACCAGACATTTTATAGCCACCGAAAGGTACTTGTGTTGATAGTACATTATATGAATTCACCCTAGTAGAATATATCCAAAATATTTATTTTTAATAAAGTTGTAATAGCTACGAAATTTATAATATAAATACTTTGACTTACCAAACTGTACCAGCTCGTAATCCTTGTACAATGTAATTGGCTTTATCAATATCTTTTGTGAAAACAGCAGCTGCTAGTCCATAATCGGATCTATTGGCGCGTGTAATCACTTCATTAATTTGATCAAATTTCAAAATTTGTTGCACTGGTCCAAAGATCTATAAATAATATAACATTAATAAATTAATTATATATTATATTTTACTATTAAAAAGCGGTATTATTGTTTAGTAATTAATTCAACTATATATTTACTTCATCTGTTGCGATTTTCATGTTATCTTTAACATCAGAAAAAACAGTTGGAGCTACAAAGTAACCTTTGTCACCCACTCTACATCCTCCTTCAACTAATTGGGCTCCTTCAGATTTTCCAGACTCGATCATACCCAAAATTTTATTCATCTGTTCTTCATCAATCTAAAAAAAAACAAATTACTCATTAAACACTAAACCCTTTCTATGCATAAAAGAATACAATGTAATATATATATTCGATAAATACCTGAGGACCATGTTCTACATTCGTATCGAAGGGATCTCCAACTGTTCTTGCTTTAGCTCTGGCAACACTTCTTTCAACAAATTCATCATAAATAGAACTTTCAACAAATGTTCTTGATCCAGCACAACAACACTGACCCTTTAATAAAAAATAAAATAGTACAAATTAAAATTTCAAAGTCAATATATAATAAATTATTCATTTTTTTATGCAAAAAATATTTTGTACTAAAAAGTATGATTTTACAATCATATTTATAGTTCAATTCTTAAAAAAAGTAAATTTTTACATAGAACTTGTTTTTATGTTTTTCTGTTATTGATATATTTTAATCAATCAAAGAAAAAGATTTAAGTCAATTTAGTAAATACTCTATTGGCATGTTGAGGAACATGCCAATATAGTGTAACTCTATTTTCATAAATCTTTACTTATAATTTTCAGATCAATTTGGTCTGGAAAGTTTTCTTTAACATTTTTTGTATTAACAGAACCTTTTGAAATTGAATATAAAGAATTATTTCAAATTTTCCAAGGAGCCAACGGATTTTTTTATAATTTTATTCTCAATTCTTTAATACTTTGTATAAAGGTAGTCTTCAATAAATCGAATCTCTAATAAATGAAATACCATATTGAAGAATAAGCCAAAGTGAGCAGTTTCGACAGCTTCATCCAAGTCAGCATCCTTTAAAATGATATTAGGTGACTTCCCTCCTAATTCTAATGTAGTTCTTTTTAAATTACTTTTTGCGGCACCTTCTTTTACTAATTTTCCAACCTCAGTTGAACCAGTGAAAGCTACTTTATCAACTTCCGGATGTGCAACTAAAGCAGCTCCAGCATCACCAAATCCAGGCACCACATTGATTACACCTGGAGGAAAACCAGCTTCCTTGGTTAACTGTGCAATATATAAAGCTGTAAGAGGAGTTTGTTCTGCTGGTTTGAGTATGATACAGTTTCCTAATAAAAAATAAATCAGTTCAATTAATCAATGATATTTAATATATTATGGCAAACAATAAAAATAGAAAAATCAAAAAGCCTTTCAAATAAAAGTTTTTTGAAAAACTGATTTCAAAAATTGTCAAAACCATAGTTTTGATTTTTATTTTCAAGTTATACCTGTAGCTAA
Source organism: Megastigmus stigmatizans (assembly GCA_900490015.1). Taxonomy (NCBI): domain Eukaryota; kingdom Metazoa; phylum Arthropoda; class Insecta; order Hymenoptera; family Megastigmidae; genus Megastigmus; species Megastigmus stigmatizans. The sequence continues at coordinate 28,785 of UELV01172828.1, read as the reverse complement.
TGCAGGTCCCAATTTCCATGCTGCCATCAGAATTGGGAAATTCCAAGGGATAATTTGTCCACAAACACCTACTGGTTCATGTCTTGTGTAAGCCAAGAATTTACCATCCATGGGAATTACTTTTCCATGATTCTTATCAGCCCATCCTGCATAATACCTGAGCGTTCCAATACTTGCTGGTACATCAAAACCATATGCTGTGGCATATGGCTTACCATTATCTAGAGTTTCCAGAGACTGAAGAATAATAAAAATAACTTAGTGTTTGTAAAAGTTATTTTATAAAGGCAATATTTATAAATAACTTACGGCAAGATATGTACGGTCACGTTCCATCAAATCAGCTAATCTGTGTAATAAAACTCCTCTGTTGGATGCATCCATTGTTCTCCATGGTGAACCTAAACTGAAAGCTTTGTTAGCAGCTGTTACCGCTGCATGAATATCTGCAGCGCTTCCTTGTTGAACACTAGCAATAACTTCTTCTGTTGAAGGGTTGAGAGTTTCAAATTTTTTTCCACTTTTTGATTGATGCCATTCATTGTCTATGAAAATCTAATAATGCAATTTGAAATTCATATTAATAAAAAGATAATTTAATAAAGATTTTTAGTAGTAACTATTGTTTTAATGAATCCATTGAATAATCTTTTGTATTATTTATTCAAATGTATCATTATTAATAACATATATTTATTTAAGTATTGTTGAAGCTTGGTACATGCAATCTTCTTTAATTTTTACTGTTATCTATAATCTGTATTTTTTAGTTGTAAGTTAATAATTATATTAAATTTATGAGTTATTTTAAAACTTTTAAATAAAGATTTACTACTTTTTATTATATGAATCATCATTTTTATATATATATATATATTATTTTAGAATTATTTATGGGTCATTCAGAAGAAATATCATAATGTACTTTTCATTTACTATTCGTACAAAATACATATTTAAACAATTTAAAAAAAGAACCAATTAATATATGCATTTACACATTATGTGATCTAATTCTCTGTAAAATAAGTATTTTTTGTAAAGCTTATTTGCAAATTTTCTTTGGAATCAACCATTAAAAAAAACCTTTAACTTAAACAATTCAGATTTACAAATATAAAAGAAAATTGAGACTATTCGTACATACTTATACATATAAATGATATTCAGTGATATGAGAATATGAGATAAAGTTATGTGCATAAGTAATAAGAAAAAAAAAAGATAACTCACTCCACAATAAAGAATTGGTGGATTTGTTTCTGGAGCCGGGACTGCTGAAGCAAATCCACGTGCCGAACTAAATCTCTTCGAAATTAATCGGAGCATGTCTATTGTAAATAATCTGTACAAATATGCACTCGATTGAACTGAAAGGCTATACTTATAGCTGTGGCAACCTTGACGTTCTTCAACAGCAAAACCAGATTAATTTTACTGCGCCTTCTTTTATACTTCAGTTCCCGGCAGCTGCAAATTGCCGACTACATCAAGCTCTCGGGTTCACATGTATATTATGTAGCAGCTCTCCGCTCTCGATTCGTATTCGCATTTCGCTCGACTTTATAAACACACATATAACACAAATACACGGCGTAAAAAGCAACGCCTGGAACACTGACACAGTGACACGACACCGGCACTCGCAACCGAGCAACAGTTACACGTTACGCGAACGCAATTATAATCAACGTAGCGCATTAAACATTATTATATAAGCAACGAATATAGACGAATAATATAAGTACTACTTAGCTATATTATCCGAATATGATTAAATTAGAATAAAGTGTTCTAATGCATGCACGTACAGACGATCCCCATCATTAGTCCATCACAACAGATCTTAGACATCACACAAATAATAAAATTTATTGTGTAACTATAGTAATGCTAATAAAAAATAATCTAAAGAGTAAAATTCATTTGTTATTTTATCAAATTTAAAAACAATTCTAAGTACGTTTTATGTACAGTTTCCTGTACCAACCTATGATATCGCACCAGAAATGTAAGTAAATAATAATGAATATTAAAGTTTCTTGAAAGTGTTAAGTAAGTCACACTGTAAGTACTGTATTACATATATATCTATACATATATAAATGAACTATTTGCTCTCGCAATTCGAAAACCGCGGCTAGATGCAAATGACCCTGGATCACCTTGATGCACCTGTCAAAGCTATGCACCTATATAGCAAGAATAAATAGGCATAGTAGCGTGTCATATGTGTAATAAAAATATTACGGTGGGGATATTGCGGGATAAGCAGTGCAGGCCATTGCCCAGACTCCTGCAGTTATGTCAGGTTACCACGCGTTTAGTTACAGTACGCTCGAGAGTTGTGGTGCACATATAGACGCTCCACGTTGGCGGCACGGAAAACAACATATAATAAGTTCGTGTTTTATTTTGATAAGATAAAGCAATGATGATAATTTATCACATGTGATATTTAAGTGATAATAATTATGTGTTTGTCTTTAGAAATAAATGATTAGACTATTTTAGTATAATTCAAACTTTCTAACCTATATTAGAGGCATTTTGAACCTCAAAATAATAATATTTAAGGCATAAGTATTAATATAGGTACAGCATTAAAATAATAATAATAATAATACAGAACAAGGAAACTTCTATAGCAAGACAAATAAAGGACAATTTATAAAATGTCGAATGAGAATCCAAAAATCTATAAAGCTGGAAAAGGCAATGTGGTAATTTTTTAATTATGACATTCAACTCTTACTATTATTTTACAAAAATTTTATTTAATTACATGCATGTTTCAGAAAAAAGCTTTAGAGCTCTTTACTAATGTAAAAAGAAGTCTAAAAAGAACTAAAGCAGAAAGGGATGAAGATAAACATGACAAAAATTCTCAGTATTGTACCCCAATTATTAGAAATGACAAAAAGAAGTGTGTAGCCTTGACCTTTTTACCAAGCTTTGCAATGACAGAATTGCGTTTGTGTCTAATGAGACATGATTGGGTTAATGTACAAAGACTTTTTCCATTATTATTAGAACTTTCAAATGATAAAGAGACATTAGTATGGAGGTATGCTTTGACAATTTTGTTACACAGTCCAATGAGTAGTCCAGCCCATCTTATAGAATTTCTTAATTCTTGCATAGGTTGTCAAAATGACAATCATAACTATGTTTTGGATCAATTAATAACATTAAGAAAAAATGACACAAAAAAATAATATTAAATAATCAGTAATAAATAATTAATATTGTTGTACATACATCGTTGTAGTTGTTACAGTAATTCACTTATACCAAAAGTTTAATATTATCATAATAAGTTTTTAATAACTTTTATAAAAAATTACATTAAACTATTTGCATAATGTATAAAAACAAATTTAAAAAACATTTTTAAAGTATATACATGATCTATACGTGTATGAAAATTCACACTGAATTCTTGTTTTAAATAAAAGGTTTATTCAGGTAAAAGGTCTTCTCCTAATTCTTCATCACCAAAGTCATCATCTCTTTTTCCAGCAGCAGTCATTGGCCGAGTTGGTAATGGACCAACTGGATCAATATAATTTGTATCTATAAAATTAATACGCAAAAGTTTGTCATTTTTAATTATTTTAAGAATTTATAACATTTTAATTTCTTTTTTAATACTTCGTAGAAAAATAAATATTACCGTGAGAATTAGAATCCATGGTAAACTCAGATGAATCTGTTCTTAAAATATGATGATTAGAACGAACAATATCCCCATTTTGCATAGTATGATCACCATGTGAAGCAGGACTGGTTCGATGCTCTGAAAAGGTACTCATTCCAGATCCACCTCTAGATGATGTACCGCTATTACTTCTTCTTGAACCTATAAAAAACACATTAAAAACATTTTTTTTTTAAATTCTTTTGTCTGAATAACTTTTACTAAATTGAATTTCTAATTGTTCGAATTATATGGTGAGATATGTTAATAACAAAAACTATTAATTCAATTTAATTAAATTTACTAGTTGTTCCTGGTCTTCCAGATCCAAGTCTTTCTTTATTTTCTTTGGCTTTTTCTGCTTTTCGCAATTCAGTGGCATATGTCTGAGCCTCTTTGAGTCCTAAGTCACTACATAATCTTACAAGAAATTTCAAGCATTCTATATTATCAGGGAATCTTTGGTGTATGTCTTGATATTCGGCAAGAGCTTTATGAAATTGACCAGTTCTCCTTAAACATGCTGCTACAAGCAATCGCCATCTGGGTTGATCAGGAGCTAGTTCAACTGCCTCTTGGAAATATGTTAATGCTTTTTCAGCAACCTAAAAAATAAATGAATAGTGCTTACATTGCTGTAAGTTATTAAATTTATTAAATATTGCTCATTCAAATTTTTTACATTACCTGCATTGAAACAAAGTATGAACCAAGCCAATCAATCACTTCAAAACTTGCTGGATAAAATCTGTAAGACTAAAGAAAAATATGCTTTTTAATGATTTAAGTGTATTAATAATAATTGAAATTAAAAGTTCATACATCACTATAATATTGATAAGCCTGCTGTTTGTCTCCTATACTATCAAACATTTCACCTAATTTTTGTAATACCCCTGGGTCTGATGGTATTATACCAAGAAGTTGATTATACCTGTAAAGCCCAAAATCCTCAGTTTATTTAATAAGGTTAATTATATTGCCTAAAAAAATTAAGATATTATTTTACCATTCCGCTGCTTGTTCAACATTATTGCTAAGGTGATAAATGTGTCCGATTTGATACAACGTTTGAGGGTCGTACCTAACGACATTCTTGAGCTTCCAGAAGCATTCCAGTGCTTCCTCTAGCATGTTTTTCTTTTTATATATTAGACCTAGAGACAGGTAAACGAAATATAAATATATAATTATTGCATGTATAAAAAAAAAATCTTGGTAAGAGTGAGTACAATATGTACCCATATTATAAAGAGCCTGAACATGATTAGCATCGTTTTCTAACGCAGATTGCAGATACTCTTTTGCATTGTCTAATTCGTTCTTGACGATAGCACATGCTGATAAATTCACGTAAGCAGCAGCATTGTAGCTATCAGCATTTTTTGCTGCTTCGCCGTATTTTTCTGCTTGATCATACTCGCCACGCTACAAAAAAAAATTAAACAGATTACTTAGATACTTTAAATTGCATCGATATAAAATTGACGAAGACCCGCGGTTAATTTAAAAAAAATAACGTACCAGAAAATGTATAAAGGAAAGCACTGTAGAAGCAGAACTATTAATTTTCGTGTCTTGATTTTCAAAAACTTTTAAAGATTCTATTGCCATGCGCACTTCACGATTATGAAGAAATACCATGGCTTTATTAATTTCTAAATTAGCTGAAAGTGGACTGTAAGACGAAGATTTTATTGCATCCACGCACCTGCCAACAGACATAGACATGTTAAATTCATTAGTATTTTTCCTTCGAGGGACTAAATCAAGTTTTCTTTCTTCAAAGATTAAAAATAAACGACAAGTGGTTTTTATATAACGATCCATTTACCATGCGAATCCTCCTGCAAGAGTTTCTTCAATAACAGGAGCTATTAGATTAGCTGCGTTCAGAATAGTTTTTTCAGCGTTCAGTTTCAATTCACGCTCCAATTTCGATAGATCATCATTTTTCACCGTTTCGTTCAAAATGTTTGCTGCAATGTCATCCTAAAATAGGGCATAATGTAAAAGAAAGCGAAAACTTATATAGATAAAATTGGAAAAAATGATAGGTCCACACGGTAAAGGGTAAAGAACCTTGAAGAATAAATGAAATGTTGTAGCTTGGTCGTACTACTTTTTTTTATAAAACTTCCGATCATTGGTTGGAATTTCTCAACTTTCTCAGTACATTGAGTTTATTTTTTTCAATCTGTTTGTCTACAATATGTATACGTACATACGAAGAGCTACCGATGTTGCACAGTCAAGCTACAGTTTCAAGGATTTTTATCGTTACGCATTACACGGACATTGTCCTTCGCGACGATTAATTGATACTAACTGTATTCATACTGTATTTATCATCGTGATCAATGTAAAGCGGCACATCGAGCAATTCGAGAAATCCCTTTTTCATCTTGTCCACGTGCGTAAGCGCAAAGTGACACAGTATCGCGTGCATTCCAGCTTTGAGATCTGGCTTTTCTCTCATCACCCACTCGAAACTATTGGCCGCTTCTTCCAACCGACCCATTTGCACGAAGAGCATTCCAATATTGTGCATAATCTTTATCCTGGACAGCAGTAATTACAATATGTTACAGGTACTAATTTCCTCCTGGAATGGAATAGGCAATTGCGTTTTACCTCAGATATTTTTGAGCAGTGGTCGTTTGATCCAAAGCCATCCTGTACATTTTTATTGCCTGTGACAGCTGACCCATTTTAACGTAAATATTTCCTATGTTCACTTTCAATCTGGCGCTGTTGAAATTTCTACTGAAATTTCCATTCCTGGTAATTGCTTGATACGTGGCTATTGCTTCCGTGTACAATTCGCTATTAGAGTATTGACAGGCTAAGTTGAATATCACCTGAAAGGATATTTGTTTGGAAAAGACACGGTATTTAATTATAGATATAGGGTTGAGCGAGTCGAGTCAAATAAAGGTAATGTAATTTTACAGCGAATGTCAAGTCGATATTGTGGCTGTCGCTCAAACCCGCCTGTTCTTGAAGTCTAATCAGGGCTCGTTCTCTGGAAGACGCTTCTCTCGCTCTTTCTAAAGCAACTTTCATGTTCTTTTCATAAGCTGCTTTAGCAGACTCTTCGATTAAGTTCATTATTCTCCGCTCGGCTTGCTTGATCTTTTCTTCCGGTCTATTATAAATTATAAAGCCAATTTTATACTTTACGGATATTTCAGTTGTGTAGATAAAATGAATAATATTTCTCTATGTGTTACTTAATGTTCTAGTTAACGTTTTATAAGTTACGTGAGAGCTTATTCATATTTACTGCTCAATTGATATTGCAATTGCAAACAAAACTTTTTCTGATAAATCTGGGATTTGAATACATATTTTGTAACTTCATGTTTTATATTTGATTGTCGGTGGTTAAAAAACTTCAAGTAAAAAGCCTAATTAATAGCTTTCAAGAATGAGTATTTAAAATCGATGAACCGAGTATAAGTGTTACCTTCATTCTAAACTTTTAATTTCCTCTGATCTTTCGTAACATGTTTACTCTTACGGAATTGAAATCCTCAGTGCTTGAAAGCTACTACTTACTTTTTTTATTTGCAGTTTTCATAGAACATTCTTTTATCTAGAAATCATTATCAAGATTAAGAATTAGTTTCAATAAGGATGCCTTCCTAACATCAATTACTGTCTTTTACTGACATCATCACAGTAATAACTTTTTACTTCGGTAGAAAACGTATTTCGTTAATTACGAATTAAAAACTACAATTTATAAAGTAATTTCGAAAATAACACTTTTCAAGGATTTTCCGTACTATAGAGAGATTTTAATCGTCGACATAAGTAATGGACGCAATAAAACGCATAAATTCCAGCATGGATAGTCAACAAATCGAAACGAAGTAAATACGTATCGAAAAATATTAGTATACTAACGTGTCTTCCTTCTCGGCTTCCAGAGGAAAATTTCTCACGGCACTGCTCATATTCAAAGGATCGAATGCTTGACGGGATGCGCTTGTGTAACCGGCGCCCCTTACCGCGGTCATTGGTCTGAGAACACCGGTTCCTGGCCTCCCTGCTGTACTGCCACGGTGAAACTACAATATTCACAATTGTCAATTCTGCCTTGATGTAGACTTTCTATTTATTACGCATATGCATTTAAAAGAGATTTATGGTGTGTAATTGAAAAACAAAAGATTTTTGGATGCAATATTTATATTTATAGCTACAGAATCGTTATGATACAAGATCGACAGTTAGAAAATTAAATAATGTTATAAATATTTGTTATATAATATATGTTAATTACGGGTAATGTATCAGCATTATATTAAAGCGATAAATGAGTATAGTCTATCGCGTTGTATCCAATAAATTATTATTCTGTTATCATACATACTACGTGTCTACTACGGTCAGCAGCTTATATAAATTATACTGAAAACTTTACTACGTAGTTTCAATAAATTTATTTAAAATTATAGTTTTTGCGCCGAAAACTATTACCAAGAAATATTAGTACAATTAAAAACTCACCCCCGAAGATGTACCAAGCCGCATACCACTTCCCGGAAATTTCGGAGTTGCCTGTCATCAACAATTTTCATATGCATTATTTTCTAATATATTCAATTATTTTTATACTTTGAAATTCGCATAAAGGAAGATAGAAAGTGCAACGATGAAATGAAACCTACGATGGGTCTAGAGCCATAGCTACTTTTGAGAGCCTCTCGGAAGAATTCTTCATGCTCCAAATCAACTGTCGAATATGCACCTGGATAACCATTGTAACCTGCATAAATGTCGTTACTGTCTACAGCTGTCATTTTCACGGTTATATTGTGCCCCTATGCAAATGTTATATCCTATAATTATCTTATAATATTGCTAATACTTCTCAATTAAATTGCATCTAAAATATATAACTTTAGTAGCGGTATCAACGATAAGCCTTAAATTAATATACGCGCATCCGTGCGCAACAATTCACAAAAATGTTACAGAATGAATCTTTGTTATGAATTTGGTTCGCATGGAAACAAGTGTAACGTGTGCGCAGAATCGACACTTGCTGGAAACTCTATACTGTCCATAGTATTGTACTTGTTGCACACATTTTACCTGTAAGCATATAATGGTTCTTACATAAGGTAGTTTTATACATATATATAACTACTGCAATTATTGTGTTCTTGTAACTTTCATTATCTTGAGGGTTAGTCAAAAGTTAAATGAAAATATTCCATAATGATTGTCTGTGAAATAATTTTATAGTTTCGAATGAAAGTTTGTAAACAAACGCGTAAGTTTGTATGTCTGTTTACTGTGATAAGCTTTCATACCTAGATATCTGATTTCTCCTTGAATTTTAAAAGTAGAAGGAGAGAACTCGTAATTCCCAAAACGAACATTCCAAATCCGTGTACAATATTCGGACTCCAGTAGTGAACAGGACATCGCTATGTGTAGTCGTCTATTTAGCTAGAAAAATTTAACTGATAGAAATTTATTACGTTGCAATATATCCACCGGCAAAATGAAGGACGTGGGCTACGAGAGCTTCGATCTAACGCCCGTAAGTAACTCTCAAAATCGTTTCTGAAAATTAAATTGAAATATAATATATTAAACGATAACTTATTAATTTTTTAAACATAATAAGCAAGTATTTTATACATATATATATATATATATTGTTATTTAAAAAATTATATATTAAGTGAAGCTTCTAGAACTCGGCACAGAATTTGAATCTGTTTTTAAATTACAATCAATAAATCTAACTATTTATAAGAGCAAACGCGTTTTTTATAGATATTCTTGTTAAGTAAAGATAAAAATGCAACGGCGAATTACCGAAAAATATTGTGGGTTTAAATTATATGGTGATTATAATAACATAACTATCTAATTGTTAAACATATAAGAAATATTACTTATGTCGACTGTACTCTACTATAAACTGACAAAGATTTTTCTTTGATTAGACTGTAAGACCAATTTATTATTGACAATGATTGTAACTACATGTTTTAAAATCTTTTTTATATTTCAAAAAAGTAATACCATTCACTATCTCTTGTAAAATATTCTGAAATTAAAGTTCAAACGATAATTTTATTATAATATTGTTTTTTCAATAGTATATGTTTAACATAAACTGACAAAGATTTTTCTATTGGTCTTACATATCAATATTGATTAGACTGTAAGACCAATTAGAAAAAAATTAGACAAAAATCTTTGTCAGTTTATGTTAAACATATACTATTGAAAAAACAATATTATAATAAAATTATCGTTTGAACTTTAATTTCAGAATATTTTACAAGAGATATTGAATGGTATTACTTTTTTGAAATATAAAAAAGATTTTAAAACATGTAGTTACAATCATTGTCAATAATAAATTTTCAATATTTGCTACAATATTTCACTGCAATATTTGTAATATATCAAAGCGCTAATACGTTTACTCAGTAAATTTTTCTTAAGATCGCGTACCGAAATACGCATAATAAGTTGATTAGATATTTGTAAACAAGAGATTGACCTCGGTGTTTATAATACTATCTAGTGTAATAAAACAGAAATAGATTTTAATTTAGAGCATCAATGGTACAATATTATCAATAAACCAAAATCGATAGAATTATTTAGTCATTGAAACAGTTTATTCTAACATTAGTATATATTTTAAGATTGATAAAGGGAATTCTAAATTAAAATTCTTTGTTGCAATTGACCAAAAATAATCGTGTAATTGGTAAAAACTGTTAGAGCTATGTACTTAATTACAGCATAGCTACATTAAATAAATATTATAATATTTATAATAGTTAAATAGTAAAACATTATTTATTAAACTTGCAGAGTATTTTCTATTAATAATAAATAAAATATATAAAACAGCTATCTACTTACATCTGCAGGTTTTTTCAGACAACGATTCTTAGTTTCTTCTTAGATAAAAGTTTTCAAATTAATTTTTACGTATTTATTTCACTTTTATGTCTTAAGAGTAGAAAATTACAACTTCGTTATTAAATAAATAATAACTAGAATGTTTAGTAACGCTATAGTGCAATACTAAGTACTTTAAGATGAAACAATTGAATCTAATTATTTGCAATAGTTTGAATAAGAAGTTAATATTTTCTATTTTTATTAGAATTAATATAAATTCGAATTTAATTACATGTCGCAGATCACGATAAAAACCGTTTTTAAAAAACCATGTCATTATTATTTTCTAAGACTTATAAGGTTTTCTCATATAGCTGTCTTACTGCTGTCTTCCTATTATAAAATTTTTATCTTATTCATTAATATTTGTACTTACTTTACAATATTAATATAGAAACACGTGGCTACGGAAGATGAAGTTAAGGAGGTAAAGACCACAATAAAATCAATCATCATATCTCACAAGAATGGTCTACCTAGTTCTGAACTTTCAGGTATTTGATTTTTTAAATCTATTTCATTAACATCTAAACAGCAACTAAACTTTCTTCATGTCAATTGCCGAAGATTTACTGACTTATGATAAATTAGTACTTAATATGATATTAGTTCCTAAGCAGTGCTAATAAATTGCAAACATTATTTTATCATACATAAGAATATAGAATCAAATTTTACATAATTTTACAAAGCATAACAATTTATCACAACGTTGCAGACGAATATTTAGAAGTAACGGGTGAAGAAATTCCGCTCCATAAACTAGGCTACAAAAGTCTTTTCCACTTCATGCGCGATATACCTGAAATACAGTCTACGAAAGACGATATGGGCAAACATGTATTGATAGTGAAGCCTAGCCCCAAAACACAGCATTTGCAGGATATGATTAAAAAACAAAAAGATCCAAAAACATACATGGTACTTTCATTACTATTTTGTTTAAACTTATTAATAATTTTCTACATTACTGGAATAATTAACTTTTGCAGAGAACATGCAATAGGAGGGATGAAAAAAAACGTATAAACAGTGAGAAGAAGGCGAATCGTCAAAAATTCTATGACACGAATAGAGACGTATCGATGGAACAAAAATCAGGAGCACCTATTGATGAAAACTGGGGACGTCCCATCATACATAACATTCCCAATTTCGAAGAAAACAAGGTAAATAACAGTTATTTTTAAAGTAAGGTGCACTGTAAAAAGTGTGATTTTTTTGTCGAATCTTGTAAATACTTAATATTTATAACCATTTCTGGCACTTAGTTTTGAATATTTTTTTCTCCATAACAGTTTATTTACACGGATCCAGTGATAGGCACAACCCAGCTTATCGGAGATGATTATTTTCTTCAACTATGCATTAAATATTTATCGGTACCTCTGGTGCGCAAACATTGTAAGTTATAATCTTTTGATTTGCATCTAAGTACCTGTTTACGCAAATCGATATTAAAATAATTCTACATTTTAGCGAAGTCAGCAATTACTTGCGGTACAGTCCAGTCTGGACTGACCATAGAAAAAGCTACCGAAAGATTGGACAAAATTAAAATTATGTCTAATAAGCTGGTGATTAACCTTGGGACAGTGGATATTTACAGGGTGAGTTACTGAATCATAAATAAATTTATTTATATTATGAATTGTATAATGAAAAGGCGAATTCTTTCGATACGAAAATAGCAACATTTATTTTGCGGTTTAATCCACATTTAACCAGTGAATTTTTGAAAAACGCAAATTTTATCTTAGAAATACATTTGAAAATTATGCTTACTCAAAAATTTATAACATCATCTTGAAAACTTTAAAAAAACTTTAACATAAAGAATGAACAGATTTTTTAATTTTATTTCAGAGATTATAATAACATATTAATATTTAAGTATTTCAATTTTGTGAGTTTAGCGACGTACAGATGAAGAGATGATGATAGATTATAAAAAGTTATTGAGCAAATTGAGCAAAAAATATAGTTATTCGCCAAAACAAATAACGATTTGCACACTGCCTCCCATGGGAAACATCGGATTGTTTTGCGAGTCTAAAAAATATTCTTATTTCGCAACATTCAACAATTGGTTGCGAACATTCGCATGGAATAATGGTTATAACTTATTGGATTTACAACATGAGTTTACAGATGAAAACATGGTTATGGAGTTCGAATATTTCCAACAGTAAGTAAATGCTTTCATCTTATTTAATAGAAATAAAAATTGACCTCGGTGTTTTTTATAAACAGTAACAATAGAAAATAACAGTCAATAATTAGTATTTTATAATCTATCTCCTGCTGAAAAAAAAAAACAAAAACACTTTTGAGTCGAAATTCGATAGAAATTCATTTGAAATTCCATCTGGAAAATACCTATATATAAATACCCATATTATTCAACCAGAACTAAAATAAGTAGATTTTTAAATTTGGAATGCTTTAATATTTTCATAAGTATTTTATTTTGTGTTTTTTTAATGATTATAATATATTTTTATATTTAATTAAAAAATTTCCGCGAAAACTTCACGATTAACGTAAATATACACCTGAATTTTAGTTCTCTGTATCAAGCATTTATCTCCAGATCAATAATAATTGTGTTATATATAAAAATTCAGTAAAATAATATGAGGGTGAAATCAAGTTGAAAATAATACACTGAAAAATAGTGAAGTTGTATTAAGAATATATAATCTTCTATTGTGCATTTTTACTTTTTATTCACTATAATTATCCCTATTATTTAAGAGCCCACGTTTTATGTAATAAACGTCCGGATAATTTTTAAATTAAAAAAAAACTTTCTCTACTAATGATTTCTGTAATCTAATTTTTAATTGTGTTATGTATGTACATAAATTTAAAATGTTGGCATAAATTATTTCATAACAATGTCATAATTTTTTAAATTCAATCTAGATTAACATTAATTTAATTCAATGAATGTTAACTAAATTTGAATATCAACAGAGCTTAAACAATCTATAGATATAAATAGTATATAAATTTTGCTCTTGACATTTAATAGCTTCCAATATCACTTAGTAATTAATATTTACTTTCTTTTAAAATATGAACCATAATTTATGTTCATTAACGGGAATTCGGACGAGTATAGTTGTGACTTTTACGGTTACATACTTTTTTCGCTCAATTTTCAATATTTTAACATTTTGCAAATTGAGACCAACTCTGTGAATTATAAAGAATTGGACTCAACTCAAAAAATGTTAGAATATTAAAAATTGAACGAAAAAAGTATGAAACTGTAATCACCGAAAACTATGCTCCTCTGGCTTCCCGTTAAGTAAAGTATTGAAATATGGATAATAAGAATAGAGTTAGATATTAATTGTGAAATAACTTTATAAACACTTTACAGAGACGCACGCAGGGTTTCCGGTAGCATCCATTCGCATGTATTGTGGAATTACCATGGGAGACAGAAAGCTATGAAGCTCCTGTACAATTTATAAGTAGAGTAATAATGGATAAATGCAGCGAAGCAATTGCTAAGCAATTGATCAATGTGATAAGTTATATATAATATATAAATACGTATTTATAATTAATTTTAAGTCAAAGAGGAATGGACTGAACAGATCAATAACGAATGTCATTGAAAATTTTTATATATTATTCAAAAATATTTTCAGATTTTAAATTTAATTTGATTTATTTAGTAACGTTTAAAATCGATATGCATGCAGATATATTTTCTAAAAGTAAATAAACTTTATTTACTCACAGCTTTACTGAAAGAAAAACTGTGCTGATTTTTCTGAAGATTTTCGGAGCTTATGTTAGAAAATTTCTATGCATTTCGGGTCCTATAAGAAAAATTGTTTAAAATTTAACTTGTGCATGCTAAGCTTAAATTTTTTAGAATTCTTTAATACGTTACTATTTAAAAAAATTTCATTAATAAACTCACTTATTAACAATTATATAGATAAAACTATGCAAAAATGAAGTATTGCGCCGATTTCGTATTGAATTTTTAATTTGTACTCATGTGCTTTTTTCAAATATCACTAACACTATAAACTTAAGTTAAAACCATGAATATTTGGAGTATTAATTGGTAGTTTGGTACGAATTTGGTGCTACATTTTATTTGCATTTTGTTTCAATCGTTACTGGATAATTACTTTTTAAACTCATGAATTGAGAGTTCAGGAAAAATATTTAAAAAACAAAAGTAAAGTTTTGACTAATTTATGACGAGTTCTGACAAAAAGTTGTACATTTTTTAAAATTTAAGTTCCTATTATGTAGTAGAGCTATTACAAATTCGTGCGATTATTTTTTACTGTAATTTAAGAAGTTACATTGTAAAATACATTATTTATTAGAATATAATGAAGTTTCACAGATATATTATACTGTTTATTTATAAGCTATTACTAAAGTTATTTATTAGGTTATTAACCTCATATATTTATACATAATTTCTCATTTTATTTATGACCATTACCTGGAAGATTATTACTCAAAGAAGTTTGATAAATCTACGTAAAAATTTATTATTTATAAGTTCATCTGAAATCATTGCCTTAAATACATTGATATTTATGATCCCATTTGTGGTTAAAGAACTAAGTTTAATATTATTTGCTATTTAACTTTTCTTATTTAATAAATGTACCGAACATTTAAACATTATATAAAGCTTAATTTGCCAGTTTGGGTATTATATCAAGACAATATGCGGTGTTTCTGAATGTTACTCGGCTTTCCGCAACTGAATTCTGCAGATGTAGGTGCATTCTTTTAAATGTATAGGTATAAGGTCGTACAATAAATATTGTACCTTTATGTATGTTATATCCTGTTAGGGTACTCAGTTCTCACTGAGCCCATTCTCCTTTATACTGTCTACACCAATATGAAATTTTAAATTTCAAATTTTGCCGCTGCTGGATTCATATATATATTAAGGGGGGAAAACACGTTAGGAGACTGATTTTTATTGTTTTTTTATGATTTTTTTTAGAAAGGAAGAATCAATTAGAATGAAATAGCATTTTAGGAACATTTTTTATATATTTTGAACTATTTTTACAAATTATTTGAAATGATTCGGCCCACAAATAACAGAGTTATACGCTGATGAACGCTGCTCCTTATCATTTTAGTTGTTGACTGGCGTGGGTTGTGGCCAATCCAATTTTCATCTGAAATCACACAGCTTGAAATTTTACATTAATAACGTATTTTTCAAGAATATGAACCTCAATGGAGGTAAAAATAATGAAAATTACAAATTTAGTAGGTGTTTGAAAAAAATTTTCAATTTTCACAATTTTTCGTTGATTATGCAATAAAGAAATACCTTTAAAATCATGACATTTAATTTGAAGAGGATCGGTTCATTACTTTTTGAGTGAGAACTCACGCCATCTTGAAAAAAGTCATTTTGAGAAAAACGCGATTGAAAAAAAAATTCTGAAAAATTATAAATTAAATGGCATTATCAATAATATCAAGTTCTTACCGACTAATCAGCTATTCCTGCACCATATAACAACCCCTCTTCTTCTTCAAAAGCTTCATTTTGAGGTTGTAGAGCAGCTTTTCGAGCTACCCGACCTTCTTTGGTTTCCATGGAGTTACGTCGATTTTGTCGTTTCACACGTTGCTCATCCATTTGTTGGGCATAATTTCTACTCT
Organism: Megastigmus stigmatizans; assembly: GCA_900490015.1. Classification (NCBI taxonomy): domain Eukaryota; kingdom Metazoa; phylum Arthropoda; class Insecta; order Hymenoptera; family Megastigmidae; genus Megastigmus; species Megastigmus stigmatizans. The sequence continues at coordinate 12,452 of UELV01172828.1, read as the reverse complement.
GGCTGCCAACTATTGTTCCTGCCTCGTTCATTACCATCAGGAGGGATGAATTACCTTCCTTGAATAGGCCTGTTGCTAAATAAGCGGCCACTTCAACGACTTTTAGGCCACAATGTAAATGTTTTGGTGCCAATCTCCAAATGGTTGAATTGAAACTCTCATTTGCGTCAATCTTTCGTGTTTCTTTTGTGTTAATGCCCCCAGTACCTGCTATACCGTTATTTTGAAAGAAAAATACAAAGGTGGGGTCCTACTATAAGCCTAAGTAAGAAATTAAAGCGACTACCTGAGTAGTGCTCCGCCCCATTTGCTGTACGCTGGAGCCCGTAGTCAGTATTCAGAGAGCGCTCGCTCCAATGCTCATAAAATTTGAACGATTGTAAATATCGTTTTGCAGTTTTCAAGGCGTATTTTTGAACATCAAAGCTAACGATTCATGGAAAAAAAAAAAATTTTTTTTGAAGCCTCTAACGTGTTTTCCCCCCTTAGTGAAAGCATAATTGTAACTATTGGGATTGAACATGGGTGGGAGGAGCGTGTCCAACATGGCTGACGCTGGTGTACACTTTAACATGTATATAGATACATATTTACGTTTTAACACGCGTGACGCGCTCGCCATGAGGACTTGGCGAAATTTTATTGTATAAAATAAATATTTTATTATTTTAGTGCATTCAGCTTATTAAGTTAGCCTATTATACATATATGTTAATTTCTTATCATAGTGAACTGTAAACATAATTTTTAAAAGTGTATAAAGTAAAAAGTGTTAAAATTTAAAGGTTAGAAAATAATGAAGTAAACAAAGTTACTGAAAAACAAGCATTTCAATCTTGGATTAGAAATTCACAAAATGTTGACTCCACGATTTGAATTATCACAAACGGAAAACGAAGTAACTGTTGTTATTCATGCACCATATACAAATATTAAAGACACTATGGTTCATGTTGATGGAGATGATTTTCGATTCTATTCCACTCCTTATTATTTGAGGTAAAGTGCTTTTAATACTTAAGTAACATTTCTTAATACTTGGGTGTAAATGTAAAGCATCTTTTTTATAGATTGAATCTCCCAGGTAAAATTGAGGAGAACGATGCATCAACAGGTGATTACAATTGTGAGAAAGGAGATTTTACGTTGAAATTTTCTAAAGTTAATAAAGGCGAATACTTTGAGAATTTAGATATGATAACTACTCTACTAGCACCCTCAAAGAAAAAAAATAATTTAGTACCTACTATTGAAGTTATCAGTATGTATTAAATTTAATTGTATCAACATATTAAATTTGTACTAGTACAATTTCCTTCATTCAAATCGATACTTTTCATTTGTAATAATAATTTTTAAAATCTATTTTTAATAGGCAATCCCTGCGCAGCAGTTACTGATGACACTGTCAATGAAAATGAAATTAAAAGTGAAGATGACGATGAAAGCAATAATGTTTCCGACAGTGGAGATGAATGGTATACAAAACAAAACCCTTTAACAGAAAATATTCAGATATCATTGCATTCTTCTAAATATGGATTTGCAAATAAAATATCAGGAGCTTTATCTGCTTTTGAAGTAAGTTAAAATGCAGAATTTTTTAATCAGATATTAAAAATATCAGTTTATTCCACTTACAATAACAATTTATAAATCAATAATGCTAAGTACTTATTAAAATTTTAATAATAATTGCAGGATGCATGGATTAAAGAAATTATAGATTTACCGTTGCCAGATAGTACTTCACTGGAAGAAAGAAAAAAATTGCGGGAACAGCACGAATTTGAGAGTTTTAATGAAGAACATTATATGGCTGACTTAGTAGAAACTGAATTAGCAGAACCATACATATTTCATAAATGTGAATGGGATAAGGTCACAGAAACTGACATACATCTAAATGATACTGAGAAAGATCTGCTTAAAGAGTTACCAAACAAAGAATACTTACTTGATGAAAATGAGATTAAGAGTGTACTCTATAGCATGATTGATATTATATTTGCTAGTAGTTATAACTCTAGAACAACACTTGAAGAAAATACCGTAGAGAGTAGTTGGACAATAAACAAATTAAGTTCGACTTTATGTTGGTTTCAAGTAAGATTTTTATTTTTAAACATTTTCATTCTTTTATTGATAAATGGAAAACATTCTTAATTAACATTGTTATTATAAAATAATTGAATTTTTTTCACAGAGTTTTACTGATATGCATGATGTAGTATTGAGCTGCATTAAGCGATCTTTATGTTATCCATTGATTAGGAACTGGAATCTTTCAATGAAAGTACTTCAAGATGTTAAAAATATCGTTAAATTAGGTAATAATTCCTAACATTATTTTTATTGACAATTTCTGTAACATTATTTATATTTTTCTAGGCAAAAAATATATATTGAAACGTTTTTGTGAAATCCACTCACTTTTTAATAATGCATATGAACCAAGATATATTTTAAATCAACTTTATATTAAGGATTATTTAATATGGTTACAACAAGTTCCAAATTCTAAAATCGAAGAACTTATATCATTATTAGAAAATGTATGTTATTTAAAACATTAATTTAATATAATTGATTATACAAAATTAAATTTATATTTCTTTATAACAAATTGTTATGTTCAGGTACATATAACAAAAGACGAATTAGGCTTTCATCTTGTTGAACTTGAAGAAGCTGCTTTCTCTGTACAAAATGAGGATTTGGTGATTGAAAATGATTTATATACTTTACCTGATGATTTGGAAAAACTAATTATTAATAATGATAGCAACAAGTATGTAATTTATAAATTTTTATAAGGAACAATCTAGAAAGAAATCATCCGAGATAATACAATTAATTACTTTTCATTTCATTTTATTTTAGACCAGCAAATGTTGTCTTGCAAGGAATAAGTGACAGTGAAAGTGATTCAGAATCAGACAGTTCTTCAAGCACTTCATCTACAAGTAGTAGTAGTACAAGTAGTAGTAGTACGACATGTAGCACCAGTTCCATTAGTAATAATAGTAAAATTATTCACACAAGTAACAGTAACAGTATACTTGATTCGGATGACGAACCAAACTAATGTATTATTATGAACAATGATATCAATGCGATACAAAGTTCAATCATTCATATGAAATTTATATATAAGTCATAATTATAATAGAAGCAGTATACTCAATAACGAAATTCGCATGGATGCATTGCAAAATTATGTTTTGCACCAAGAAGCAGTGTTCTTTAGACTACGATAAGGTTCATACTTCCAATGTATAGGATTTATATAAGTCTATTCGAAAGGATTTTATTTATGTAAGACTTACTAAGTTAAGTGTAAATTTATAAATAAAAAAAAAAGAAAATTTATTTCAAGAGTAAATATAAGTATACTGAATTTTAATTACAATATGCTTTTTAAATAAATTAAGTTTCTTTTATTTAGCTAAAACATAATATAGCCAAGGTAACAGCTTACTGTAGTGTGCTATCAATTTGCTTTTAGCTTCTTCATCGACTACGTCAAGTTCCTCGTCAAACTCTGAATTATGTCCATAAAGTTTTTCGTTATCGAGTTCTATTTCCTCTATCGGTACTACTGCAGGTTTTTCGTACGGATTTTCCGCATTTTCCCGACCGCGATCCAATGATAAAGTAGTAGGTGTTAATGTGACATAATCATCGGTGTAACTGGTTTCTTCTTCCAAAGCCTGAACAGAAAATCATATCTTTCGAAAAAAAATTTTTTTTTATAAAATTAATCAAACATTTTCCACCTACCTCCTCGTCGTCGGTACTGGACTGCGTGTTTTCCTGCGTCTGTTCATTGCCAAAGTTTCGCCAGTAGTCCGCCACTTCCCCATAGAGACCAGGACTCTCATCTTTACTGAAAGTTCGTCTTATAGCTTCTGATTTTTTACGTATAGGCGTGTGTTCCTCTTGATCCGTTGTCTTGGCCTCGTTCTCTTCTTGAGATTCCAAGTGTCCATGATACTCTGGTAGTCCAGTCTTAAGGACGAGGTACTCATGAGCTTTCATTGTTCTATCACTGTACTCGTCGACATGGGGAGCGCGCATTATTATGCGTAGTGGTAGGAGATAGTCCGACTCAAGTATATTCCGTTCACTGCTTGTCTCACTGAAATTAAATATTGTTTTTCAGTAATCTCGTCGCATTCGTAGCTTTTATTTTTATTTAATCTATGTAATAAGTCATGTATATCAAAACATGTATTTTTGAAGAATTTTAAATTAATTATCAATAGAAAGAAAAAAAATAAGGAATTTCAATAGATAAGCTGATTTTATATTTAAAAATTGATATAATAATACATAAAATTTTTATCAGCAGCTAGTGTTACAACAATTTACCCATTGATTTCAACGAATTCAAGATTATTTGCAGTGCCATCGTTAGGTGATACAGATCGGGCATTAGTCGATCTGGATTTTAGAACGTCACGAGCATCGAGACTCTCTATCTCGCTTGCCTCTTTCAGTCTTAGTTCTTCGGTCTTAATACTTGTATTTGAAATTTCAGTTGTTGTCGGAGGTTCAACTTCCTGTATTAACAAAAAGGGACGCTTAAAACATGTTTAAAGAGAGAAGATCTATCTAAAGAGTTCAAATTTTTTTAATCCAATAATTTGTGTATATAAAACATAAATGTTTTAGGAATGATATTTTATAGATTATGATATATAAACGGTAAAGCACCATTCGCGTCCTTATCAAGGTATGCAGTGAAAATAAAAAAATGATGAACCCTAGAAGGTAACATGCGATATCGTTACAGTCATGGCAGCTGTAATTTGATTGTTATCTAATAAAAAATATATATTTATAAAAGCAGTTTTTTTGTTCTTTAATAATGTTCTCATATATTGAATAAGAAAACGTTAATTTATTTTCTATAGAATAAAGTATTCTGCGAAATCACCCTTAAATTTCGCTTGTGCACAGATTACTCCCCTTAAAAAAGTAAATTAAGCTAAAATCACAATAGCTGAATATGAAATATGAAATACTTAGCTTTAATCACAATTTGAAAAAAAAGCATGATATAATATAATCAAGACAACCAGAAAAGGCTATTTAGTCATATATAAATCTTTCAAAATTCTTTACTAATTTATAGGTATATTGTTACGCATTCTCGTCATTTTACATTATTTTGAAACAATTTTATTAAACTAGAAGTCCAAAAGTATTCATTAAAATATTATAACTTCGAAAGGGATAAAGTAATTTTGAACAAAATCTACTTTATATTAGGATTAATTAGGATCTTTTTATTTAATATATTGATAGTTTGTGTGAAACAAATTAAGTCGTGTTTTTTTTTCTATGCTCTTGTTTTTTCAAGATAATAAACATTTAAAGAATATAAATATTATCACTGACCGAAGTTGGTTGTTCTGTATTATTGTCTGCATCTACCCTATCTGCGACTCTGATAATAAATACTTGTACTTCTTCCGTTGTAGATTCATAATCTATCGTAGTTGTAAAATTTGAATAATCGTCTGCATATTCATTATTGGTGACGTTTGCAACCGCATCATTGCGTAAATCTAACGTTGTCGGATAATATGAGCTTGTAGTAGTATCAAAATTCGTAGTACTTTCAGTCTCGACAGTTGTGGTTGACGGATCTTCTGTAGTTGATTGCGAATACTTGTAATCAGTCTGATAGTTAAATACTGACGACTCTTCTGAAAACGGTGGTACATCGGTACTTTCGTACTGGAAATTCGTTGTCGGCGGTTCGTCCGTCGTAGTTTCGCTATTGCTTTCAGTCTGAATATTTAATGTCGATGATTCTTCTGATGCTGATGGAGTACTACTATTTTCAGTGGTGACTGTATCAAAAGAAGATTCCTGAAACTATTATAGAGTGTAGGAGCATTGAATTCAGTATGGTGCCTCGCAGAAGGTATATTTTGCATTAAAAATTAGTAAATAAAGCATAGGTATAGATCAGATGAATATTGGCATCTTTGAAAGAATTCGTACTCTGAACAGATATTTTTAATCATCAAATTATCATAGCTTTTATGTCCTTTCAAAATTTATTTCAACGAGCTATAGTTTTAAATTGAATATTATATAAATCTTAGACGATGATAAAATACAAAAGAAGTAATTGCCAAAAGTTATCGGTTAAAAATGCAAATATTGGTATTACGGCTAGCTACAAGAGCTTTCGCGCAAACTGCTTGAGATAGTACCTGACAATATCCACAAGGATCATCTTTATAAGTGGAGAGAATCGCTGCTTTCACATATGGAAAATGTAGAATGCTCCAGGGTACGATGACTTGATAAGTTAGTCTTCCACAACTATACAATACAATGTAAGTTTAGTTTATAATAATCTCGTGTAGTTTATAATTATTTTATCTTAACTTGAGTTAGTTTTTTATATATTCAATAGACATTTTTTTTTAAATCAAAGACTTCAAAATTAATGAATATCTTTTTGCCATGTAAGAAATTCAAGATGCTTATAGACATTACAAAAAACTTGATTCTCCACTACATTTTATGGAATTTATATCTATTACATCTTCATTTCATGTATTTTGAGGTATTTAAGTATTGTCAATGTGTCCCCCTTTTTGAAAATCTAGCGTAAATTAAACTCTGCTCGACTGCAACCGCGCGGATACAAAAGCTGAATGTCAAGTGGTCAAGTTATAATTTACCGATCAATAACGAGGATCTGATCGCGAAAAGCCCTGAGCTTCGGCCAGATCTGGAGTTCGCTATTATCCTGGATGAAATAGACGTCGGGACCGAGAGCCTCGACTAGTGCTTCGGTCGACACTACCACGGGCGGAAGTCCCTCGGCTTCGCTAGGCGAGATCTGCTTCCACGTCTCCTCCTCAACCTCGATTTCCGTCTTGTCGATGTACTGGGCCTCCCCTGGCGCTGCGTTTATCGCGAAAAATTGGATGTTCTCGAAGCCTGTCTTGTCGAACCGCTCCCGCAGCACTCGCAGCCTGCACAGTATCGATACCATCGAGATTATCATTATTTTCTCATTGATGACCGCGATCTTGAGCTCGTCGCGCCAACATTTTTTTATAGGATTTGTACGCGCCAGTGTACTTCTCGGACAGAAATAGGCAGTTTTATACTATGGGAGAATTTTGAAGGGTTACTTTGACATTACAGTTTTTTAAATAAGTTCATTGATCGCAATGGTAATGGGGAAAACGTCGCGTGAACAATACTTTTGTTTGCTTTTTCTTATTTTTTGAAATATTGAATGTAATACCATCCACGCATATACCGAAATAAATAAGCGAGTGTATTATGGAATATAACGAGGTCTACAACGTAAGCATATAGTTCTGTGTAAAAATGCACTAGGAAAATTAGCTTTCTCAACTTTTCTGTTTCATAAATATACGGTATATTTATACAAGCTGTCGCAGAAAGTAAGACAGAAAACAACTACGTAAAAATGTTTATGCTTTTAATGAATCTCCGTGTTTTCCTTCCGCAAAGCATTCGAGTCTATTTAAAATATTTTTAAAATGAGCTCGATCTTTTCAACATGACATCATTTACATAAATTATGAAAAAATTTCTACTTTCGATTATTCAGACGGCAATTATTTATTCTGCATATATATGTATACCTACATGTAGATATCTTAGTAAAATCTACCACGGATAGAAAATACCAACTTGTACAATACAGAATGCGAATATAGAGGTGTGTGTATATATACTTACATAGCGGCTTGCCTATGACTAAACTGCCATGACGAATCGAAGAAGGCGAGGACGTTGACTCGTCCTATTTGCTTGTCCCAAAATTGTAATATACTGCACTGCTCCAAGTAACCGCCAAGATCATCTTGCCTCTTCCAAAGTTTGCTGAACCTTTTGGGTATGTAGCGCTCGTTACCGGGGACTTGAGCATTCACACGCCCGTTACTAGACGAATCGTACCAGAAGGCCGTAAGCAACAAAATGATTAGTCTCATTTTCACTGAAACGTTATATTAATCAATTTTACATCACAAGTTTGTACACATCGCTAAATCGTTAAATTTGTCACATAGCTGTAAACATTTTTTAACGGAAACGAACACAACATTCAAGTATAGGTATACTCGTTAAAAGTTTGCACGAATATTATGTATTTTGGTCCTTTCGACATTGTTGAGAAATAAGAGAAAACCAAGAAGACACCTTTTTAGTCGTCTGGTGGACAAGTTGAACGCGTTGTAGTTGTAATGATAATAGGAAATGACAGTTTATGTTGAAATATATACCGACAGCACGTAAAAGGTTACTCGTAATATCAATTTATATTATTAGATAAAGAGTAATTTTAATTACACGTGAAATGATAGGACGGTTACGATAATGGCATCGATGGTTAATTAATACATTCAACTAACTCGAAGTTTGAAATGCATTTTATTACTCTCTGCAGATGCCAGTAATTCAAAATTATTATAGGTATAATAATTTTTAATTCATTTTAGTTCAGATGAAATATGGACGATTGTTGGATATAATTAAATTTATAACAGGCCGTTTTCATGACATCTATGTAAACTAACATCGTTTTAATAATTGAAAATTACAGTTAAACGGATACACGTATTGAGAACGATAAGTTAATTATACCGACTGAATAATGTAAACACCGTATCAATTAAATTTGTTAATTAACTATACCGTTGTTCTTATTATTCAATTGATCAGCTACATTAGTTATAAAATTCATAATTGTGAAACCGTATGTAGTTTTAGAAACATGATGTGAAACAAAAAATATAAATGTTGATTCAATATAGATTATTCATTCAGTGCACACCCGCTTTAATTATAAGGTATACATGATTTTAGATATTGAAAGAAAAATCAGATTATCCGAGCACAGCATATTTGCTTTTAAACAAGTTTCTTTGTTTACGAATTTTTATTGATTTAAAACTTTAAAATACTTAAATACTTAAAATTTTATAAGTTTTATACAGCTTATCGATCCAACACCGATATACGCAACGTTTACATCTAAAAAAACCAATTTTTAGCAGTTAATATAGTAGCAATAGCATCCTTGAGTAAAGACCTTTGCGCGTAATATACTAGCAGAAACTGCACACAAGATCGACTGTATCATAATCGCGAAGAAGACTAGCTATATAGAAGCCAGAAGGGAAGCAAAGGAAGCGGCGGCCGGCGAGAAGAGCGAGTACCAACAATGCCTAGTCCAAGGACACCGAGATCCGATCGCGTGCTCTCTGCAATTCGCGCACTTTGTTATCGTCGAGCAGCTCTTCTTGCGCCTTGCGCGAGAAGAGTTGATCTTGCCTTTTGTCGATCTTTAGACCCGAGCATAATTTCGATATTTTGAGCCGTCTCTATATACCGATGTAAATATAATTCACTGGATTCACGTGATTTTTCGCGGCTCGGAAATAAGTCTATAGCGGATGAGGCGTTACACGCTGAACAAATTTTCACTTCCGAGCGTACAACAGCGCGACTCGCAGCTCGAGATTTTATTGGCAATAAGTTGGTCTTAATAAGAAGCATTGGTGTTATAGCGAAAAAGCCGGAAACTATCGATTGATATGCGCAAACGCCGTGGAAAGCTTAATAATCTTTTATTGGGCTTCTTGCATGATTCGCGTGTTCCGGGTTTGCTACATTTTTGCTAATGTTTTCAGTACTCCATCAATGACTTAAATAGAAAATATAACGATATTGGCAAAAGAATAATAATGGTTAATGGTAAACTCTAAATTTTAATATTTAACAAAAAGGTGCGATGAGCGTAGAAACGAAATCATTTTCTTAATAGCAACCTTGTATATACTTGCATAGTTTTACGAGAGTGTTCGTATCGTTTAAATCGTAATCTTAATAGTACGATTGTACATTTTAAACAGTTCTCGAAAAGGCGGTAAACTTACAATCGTAATGTGAATAATAAGTGATATTTTAGAAAAGTTATATTAAATGAATTCTAAAACCTCCAATTGCATACTGCACGAAGCGTTAACTACTTTATGCAATAGAATAAAATCAAGATACATATTACTATAAATGCTTGTAATGGTTCATGTCATTGAGTGTAAAGTCATATCTGATGTTACAAAGAAGAATTATTTTTCGAAATTCTATATATTTTTCGCAAAACGTCTCAATAATTTAGATAATAAATAGTTGTGCAATGTTATTTTACATTTATTTCCATTATCTATTTTCATAAAAATGGCCCTATAAAAATTTTATTATTTTAACTCTTTATGCTTCGGATAACTTTCTGGCCAATTGCCCTTTTAAACACAACGATAAAACACAGCGAAGCCAATGACTTAGGTCTCGAGCAATCTTTCGCTTTACTTGTTGCGACTAAACTGACATAAACTCGGCTCTTATTATGGTATTATATTTTAAAAGTGAAGTTTGTATGCAAATTGAATATACTTTCTTTTCCGAGGCGTACAAAATCATGGAAAAATATACAAGCCGCTGTTGCATCCCGTCGTAAAATCAATCATAAATATTAATAGCTTCGTGATCTTCACTATTAGGAGAATGCGATTTTTAAAAATGAAGTAAATTAAAAAAATAATATGCTTTGATAATTCTTTGAAAATGTAATAACGATTACGTTCGAATTTAATTTGGTTTGCGTCCGAATGCACTCGTCAACAATTTTTCGCACGAACTAATTTAAAATCAAAAGTGAAATATAAATGAGATATTGGAAATTCATGGAAAATTTGAATTGTAAAAATAGTTGAAGGATGCAAATCCAGGATAGGAAGCAAAGTGTAAAATCTGAAAATTTAGAAATGCTAGAAAATAAGGCTGCATAAGATTACGTAAAAAAAACGATGTAGATGATGATATAACTCTTACATGGACATGTATAAGAAAGTTTGAATGAAATTTAGCTGGAGTAGTGTATGGGAAAGGTAGATGACAGGATAGAGACGGCAAAGATGTACAATTATTAAGAAAGTTGAAGCAGTCGTACAGACACTTAAGTGAGTCGAAGCTGAGATTCGTACATACATGCCTGATAGCAGTTAGAACATTGCATTAGGGAAAGATCATAAGTGATTTATTACGCAGCGTATTTTATCAAAATTGCAATAGCGAATAGCACTTTTCACATCAGAAAATAAAGTATATTTTTGGATATGAAATAATAAACGAAGTTAATTGTTGTTAATTTTAATCAAATTATCTTCTACTACGAATTATTAATTTTGTAACAATGTAATATCAAATCTAAGGTATAATGGAACGCGGGATTACATTTAAAAATGTAAAAAGTATAGAAGCGAATTATTAAATTAATTCATTTAATATAATTTTTTTAAAAGATTTTATACAAAATTCTACTTTACTAAAAAGGCGATATGCAAAGTGCAAGTTGTTATTTTTCATCTCACGTTTTTAATTAATTTTTAAAAGAGTAAACTAATCTGACTTTCTTTTTTGCTCTATTTTTTACTGCTTATTGTTTAAACTGCAAGATTCGAGACGGTGTTTTTTATGATCACCTTTTTTTGAGTCAACTATCAGATAGATACCATAATATGTTTATTTAAAAACGAACTTAACTTATATTACGAGTTATTTTAAAATAAGAATCAACTTACAGATGAGTGAAATTTAATAAAATTCACTCTTAGATAAATTATATTATTACCTGCAAGTCGAAATTATTTTATAACTATGTTATAACGCAACCATTTGCGGCTAAGGGTTTCACACGGTTCCCGTTTTGATAAACCGAATTTCTTCAAGGTGTCATATAATACGAACGATCATAGCTTTGTGCACAATGCAAGCATATCCAAAGGAAATACTCAATGTTTCTATACAATAGAGAACGAGAAAATCTATGATGTATCACCGGAAAGCGAAGTAAGGGAGCAACTTTGCATTGGCGATGTCTCATAATAAACGCAGGTGTGCAGTCCCGACAAAGACTCGCGCGCGCTCGCGATTCTCTCGCTTAATAGATCTTAATAGAAAAGTACGAATAACGCCTCGGGAGACATTGTATAGTACACAGTCGCGCGCACAAAACTCGCGGCTCGAAGCGTATAAGAAACAAGTGCAACTGGAAATCAGAGAAAGAGGCCGCGCTCTCGCGGGGCGAATGTGTATATATGATATATAAAAGCCGCGCCACGGATATAACGTTCCCTCGTAAACTGTATCGCTTCTCGGTCTCTTTTTCTCTCTCTCTCTCTATCTCTCCTTGTATTATAATCCTCTGTATAGAGGAGAGCTCTGTTCTTCGAAGGCACACTGGTTCTCGTCGCGACGTCGTTCTCTCCAGTATATATATATATATATATATATTATACCTCCGCATAGAACATCCTCTCGTATACCATCTTCCTACCTCCTCCTCCTCCTCTTGCTCGGCTATACACTGCTCTCTCTCT
>UELV01172824.1:0-64918 GCA_900490015.1 Megastigmus stigmatizans | reverse complement strand
ACTTTATATCAAATATTAAAAGCTTGGTATACCAATTTCAAAAGTAACATTTTTTAGTATATAAATAACTGATTTTACTATACTGTTTAGCAAAATTCATAATATTATTTACTAAATTAAAAAATAAAGTTATTGAAATTTTACTGCGTATAATTTTTAGTATACACGTTAGCAATTTTTAGTTACTACTCTAATCATTTTTCAGTGTCAGGACTTGCGGAAATTATTGAATGTATGCTAATAAGTTTTATAATTATTGTAAAGTTTCTCATAATTTGACTCTGTCTCGCCATTAGTGAAGATTATAGTAATTTTAAAGAGAGTATTTTTCTCCGTGTATGTAACGAAAGGTAAAAAAACGAAAGGCACCGGTTCTCTCCTCCCTCTCGACGTTGAATTAAAAATAAATTTCGCGCTTCTTTCCATGACGACTGTCGAGAGAGAGTCTCGCTTAGCCGAAATAACGGCCTCGTTAAAGTCTGGAGAATTTCGACGAAAGTGTGCCAGGAGGATGGATATCATCCTGGACGCTACGGCGGTGCGTCTTATTATCCTTTTATCGGACAAGCGGATCAGATGGATAACCGACTCGGAATTGCCGTATAAGAGATAACGCATCGGGGAGGGAAAGATTCCGGCGCGCGATGAAACGGCCGCCGCGCCTCCACGTGCACATTTTTGAACGTCTAGGAAAGAATGTATACTGCGATCATTTGTTTTTTAAATTTAAAAAAAATACATTTAAAATGATATTTAATTTGTTTTTATATTTGCGAAAGAGAAAAGTGCCGCTTGCATTTTTGGGAAAAGAATGTTCTTTTTTTATTATTAAAAATTACGCAATTTCTCGTCAAATCCGTTTTTGATGAGTAATTTAGCTGAAGTTATGTAGCGGAATGTTAAGAGGTTGCCTATAAGTTTTAAGAAAGTTTCCCCACCGGTGAAAACCTCGCGTATATAGCTAATAACCATTTTTGCTGCGAAAAATGGCCTTTTATAGGAGGCATAACCCGTAGATTGAAACTTTTTATGCGATCGTATAACTTAATGTCAACTTCATATCCCCATCCCCCAATAGATATTGAATATTATTTTAACGTATTATTAAGGAAGACTTAAAACTTGTCAAGAGTATAAAGACTACGAAGGTATAACATTGTAAAAGCATTGAATATTTTTATGGAAGATTATGATCTTTAAAGAGGCAAATTGTTAACTTAATCTGTATTTATGACTCGTTTTTCATCAGAGTTATTATTATCGTGCTGTAGCAAATGAAGTATACCTTTATAGCGCGCGCGAAAAAAGATTTTCTATATCATTGCGTACAGTCTGAAAATTTCGAACGTTCGACCCAAAGAAAACGAAGTATATAATACGATACAACTGTGTTATCCATGTCTTTCTCGCGATCGATAACTTGAAACATTGAATAACAATACACGCAAGTTTATATATCCTCTCGCGCAGAGCTAAAATAAAGGCATCGACTTCGGGTACGCACGCGCGCGCACAGTCGCAAAGCCCTCTAACGTTACGAACACATTCATCAGTGCCAAATTTCATTAAACGTTAAATTTCATTAAACGAAAAAGGAGGCGGAGAACGAACGAACGTGTGTGGTGGATCGGATATGCAGAGACACTGGAATTTGGGCCAGTTATTTTTATGTGGCTGACCTTCTTAAAGTTATCAAGCTGTAAGAGGGTCCGGAGGGCACTATACAGAGACGACCGGCGAAACACATCACGAGTCGCTTCCTCCTCCTCTTCCTCGTCTCTCTTCGTTGCAACTGCATATATATATATATGCAGTTGCAGCGAAATATATATGTATACATTTATCGGAGGCGGCGGTTTACTGGTGCAGCGGCGACGATCGGTCCGTTGTTATTTTTTTTTTGTAGCTTTTGTTGGGCATTCGCTGGTGAGCTTAGGCCATTACCAGGTATTATAATTTTCTTGAGTCCGTTGGGTTCTGTCTTCATCTGTGATGAGTGATTTCCGTATATGAACTATTATGATCTATTATAAGCTGACCTTTGGATAAAATCTGAACTTGATTGATGTGTGATATTTAATGTCCGCGTATATAGGTCCGTTGTTATTAATGGATGATATAATGAAAAACGAGTAGGTCGAGAGCGCGTGTGTACATAAATCGTGCCCTCTGTTGAATTTCGCGCGATATTTATACACGAGAGCGCGACTGTGCAGGCTGATAAGGAAGTGCGCCGCGCGCGACTCTAGATTGCCGGATCGGAGAGAGGAATCTTTCTGCGCCATGCACTTCCATTGTTGCTGCCTAAATTATTGTGTACGGCTGCGGTGCGTTTTTAATATTTCTGGCATGCGTATATAGATATATATATATATATATATATACTTGAAAGTGAAAACACTTGGGAGTTTTTGTAAATATATAAACTTTACAGGAGTTCGGTAATTCTTAAGACTTTATATTCTAAATGATTCTATCGATAATTTTGTTAATTCGATAAACGACAATTTTTCAAAAGTCTAAACGTTTGTAATGTTGACGATGTCTTTGGTTCACAGGCTTGGTTATCGTATCCATGATGTTGATACTGGCCACTGTTGGTATGTTCGCATTCCCCAGACGATTACCAAAAAGTCGAACTCCACCTAAAAGGGCCGACGCAAAGAAGCCAAGTCTCGTAGGTAAGTTGCATTATTTTATTATCGCCAATAAGTACAAGAAAATGCAAAAGGAAATTCGTTTTTATCCTCGAATCGTCTTGGTCTAAGCGAACGCGACAATTTCCTACTACTACGAGGATAAAAAATAAATACAGTAAAATGTTGTGTATACGTCACTTTTTTTTCATTGTATCCAATAATTAAGTCGTACCGTTTGCTTACGCAACGCGAGTAATTTTCCACGCGAAATTAGTTAACTTTAATTACAATCTTTATAAATTTCCATTGAATAATATCTGTATATATATAAAAAAAAGAAAAAGAGAGAGGAAAACATGCGGGTCTAGAGAATAAGGAAGGTATACGCCGCTTAAAACACTAGTCGTAAAAATTATTAATAGGTGCATGTATATAAAGTAGGTAGGTAACTTAATTTTGACAGTATGAAAATTGTTCAGCTCGTTCACGCAGCTGCAGCGTGTACAGCGAATATTTTCTAATTAAACTTCTCCAGCATAATATAAAGCAACTATATAGACCTATACATAATATACCGTGACATATATATCATTCGCTCTCTCACGCACTGCAAACCGCGCAGTCGAACGAAAGTGCCGGGACGCGCGCGGCGTCGAGTTATGTACAATCTGCGCGACGAACCGCAACCTCAAGGCCGAATTCGCCACTTTCGGCAATTCCGAGAATCTCCCGCCACTCTCAGTTCGTCGCTATTTGGATGCGATACCGCACGCGCGCATCCATATATGCATGCAAATGCCGCTGGGAATTGTTTTAGAAGGGTTAATATATGGCTTTATTGGAGAGAGAAACGATCGTGCTGAGACGGGTTGATTGAATAGCTATAGCCAAAAGTATAGAATCGCTGGTGTACCGGTCCTTCACCGTCGCATCGTCTGTTCTCTTCTATATCACGACTTTGCCATACACGCTTTTATTCCGTCCGCGTGTCCTTGCGAAGGGCTACACCTATACATTACACACAGCAGAGAAATTCGTCGCGCGGTGACCAATATCTGTATATGAGTATACACTGGCTAACCGTCGATAATAAAGATCAGGAGTGAGAGAGAGAGAGGCGGGGGCCACACACATATATAGTACGCATGAGACCGCCGCGACGAACGAAAGGAGGGGCAAGTTCATGGTCGTGTCAAAACGAGAGAGAGAGAGAGAGAGAGAGAGAGAGAGAGAGACTGACTGACTGACTTCTTGCAGTTTGGCGCGCGTGCTATATACATGCCCGAGGCCCGAACGGAAACCTGCGTCAGTCAGCTGTCGGAGCGTTTAAAGGCCCAGTTATGGGATACATATGGCCACCCGTTGACTCGTCTCTCTCTCTCTCTCTCTCTCTCTTCTTCTCTCACTCGCTCGTGTGCTTGTTGTGTGCCCATTGCTATTTTTGAGCTTTGTTGTTACGATTTCTTCGTTCTTTCTTGTTTTTTTTTTGTTCCTTTGCTTCGCCTTTCTTTTTAGGCGCGGCGTGGCAGCGTGATGTATTTTTTAAATTTCGCGCCCATGAATCGTGTATATCCTTTTTCCTTTTTTATTCTCGCCGAGAATCTTTTGTGAGCTGTTAATGGATGTTCGATTCTTTTTTTTTTCGGTTTTGGAGAACCGATCGAGTCTCGCGATTAGACATGCAAGTGTAGGAAATGGATATCGTTTGTAGGACGAATAAAAAGTTTTATACTTAATCGTGGAGAAAAAGAAATTTTTTTTGTTGGTTCATCGGATATGCATTTTTACTTCTCCATTCGATAATGTTATACGAATGCAAGAAAAGATTAAAGAAGGGTAAAATTATTTTTACAAATCAACGATAAATTGTCCGACTTTATAATTTATCAACAATGAACTCTTTTATAGTCGTGCGCACAGAATATCAAGTGAGTCCTGGATGAAAGTGTGACAAAGCCATTATACATCGCATTCGTCTGTCAAAAAATACAACACAACCAGGCACAAACAGCGCAATTTGCGACACTTTAACGCGCTTAAAATTGGCTCGACGCGCACGATAATAATGAATCAGCTTCGCGCGAAGAACCTTCGGATTATATACGAGGAGCTGGCAAACAAAAAAAAACAAACCATTAGAACCCGTACACTTTTGTTGCTTTTTTTTCGTTTTCTTTCCTTCGTCAAACATATATCGACGACCTCGAGAAGAGGCAGCGACGGTTTCGCATTATATCGCTGATCTTTTCATTCGGCCTATATCGGCCGGCCGCAGGTAAACATGTTTTTTTTGCGCAGCGGCCTCGCGCGCGCCACCGTCAATTGCGCCGAAACTACGTTATATATATGCTCGATGCGAAAAACGTGGACGAGGCATGGGTATAAGCGAGAGAAGACCCGATGATTCACGTATTTACGCAGAGATTTATACATTGTGTAACGTTGCTTTATTTCTTTTCTTTTCTGTGTTTTTTGGTTTCGTTGCTGAGATCGTTTATAATTTTCGTTGGATGTATGGCGTATGGGATATATTGCAGGTCGATGATATATTTCGCAAGCAATAGAATGTTAAAGACGTCGCTGTTTTTATCTATACGAGAGTCCTCGTAAATATTTATTTAAACCGGTATTCGATCGGTTACATTATGGGCTGTCGATAAAACAAAAATATTTAGAAGGTCGTAGACTACGTTTCGCCAACGTTTCAAAAAATACCCGTTTTTACAAGAGCGTTCTTAAAACGACGAAAGAAATAACTGTTTAAAACCCAGTTATACAATGATTCTTTTCTTTAAGATATATGCTTTATTTATGAAATATTTCCGTGTATTCCAGACTTTCCTAAAGCAGTGAAGAGGCTGCTGAAGAACGACATCCTAATGTTCCGCACGGCCAGCAGCGTTCTGCACCTTCTGCCCATCGCGGGTCTCTACACATTTTTACCCAAGTACCTCGAGAGCCAATTCCGATTGGCCGCTCATCACGCGAACATGATCTCAGGTATTTACGCATACCACAACGAACGTATATGTATATACGGAACGCACGAAGCTACAAAGTCCACGAGCAAAAACGAAAAATGTTTCCAGGTGTTGGAGGGATACTGGTGATGGGCCTGGGAATAATCGTCAGCGGTGCCTTTATATTGAGGTTCAAGCCGAACGCGAGATTCGTCGCCGGCTGGATAGCGTTCACCGCACTCGCTTACGCCGTAGGCATGGGTATACTGATGTTCGTCGGCTGTCCTATGAACGACTTCGCGGGACTCGTTACCAACGACCAGGGGTAAGATCGAGACGCATTTATATCATATACCTACGTACAAGTTTAATCTTTGCGCTTGCGTAAGCTGGCCTTGAATATCGTGTACGGCTCAGCTGCGAAACGATCCAGTTTTTCCAATGCATATACATATACCTATGTATATATATTGAATATACTTATAGAACTTTATGGGCCCGTATACGTGAGTATATAAAGCAAAGGACATAAGCCTGCGGAAATATTGGTGTTATATATCGCTGATTTTGAAAGTAGAACTTGTGCAGTATTTGGGTTACCAGTCGTAAACTAGATCTTTTCGTCGTCACATTAGCCACGAGTCGGGTTAAACACGTTAAATCGATAAGAAGCCGATTAACCGATCTATAATTATAGTCTTTGAAATTTCATAATGAGCCTACGGAGTGGCCGATAAATCCAATATCCTATATATATATGTGTGTGTATCGATAATTTATTTCTCTCTCTCGACTTTTGCAGACTGTCACATTTTGAGCCTATTTGCGACGTGACCTGCGATTGCGACAAAAACAAGTTCAGCCCGATCTGCGGTGTGGACGGCAAAACGTACTTTTCAGCCTGTCATGCGGGCTGCTCGAATTACACAGTTTTCGAAGGAAAAGTTACAAATGTGAGTATAATTTATACGGCAATAAAAGAAAAAAAAAAGCGCGCGCGCGCATATCGAACTTCGGCGGCGGCTAAAGTGCCAGTCTTATCCGAAAATAATTAAGGTTTTAACTCTGCAAAGTGAAAGGATTATTGCTAATGTCTGCGGTGAGAAGCATATTGACATGTTCGGCATTTATATATACTTGTTCTCGGCATTTAAAACACCGCTCGAATGTAAATCTTGCAATATATATATATCGAGCTAGTTTCTAAGGAATTTTCGTACATCTACTCCGTCCGGTAATACGAAAAAAAAAAAAAACAAATCGAAGAAAACCAAATCTCTCCAAACGCATGAAATTACGTATATTCGCGAGAGGAAGCATCGATATGCATCGATCTCTCGACTCGCGTACAACGACAAGAGACGCATCCGCCGGATGAATAAAAATAAAAGAACCGCAAAGAGAATACGTATACATAAACACCTAATGCTCTGTTATTTCGGCGCAGTTCACCGATTGCCAGTGCGTAAGCAAGAACCAGACGACGATGCAGATGCAGATGCCGATGCCGGAATTACCGGGCGCTGCAAAGACCGGCTACTGTCCCCTCGACTGCAACAACTTCTACGTCTATCTGATCCTATTCTCCGTCTTTGTTTTTATACACTCGACGAGCGAGGTGGGCTCCATGCTCCTGACACTGCGATGTGTCGATCCGATCGACAAGGCGATGGCCCTGGGCCTCATACAATTTGCCATGGGTCTTTTTGGTAAGTACATACATACATAATGTATTATATCGATTTTACGATCGCGAGACAATGGGTGTCTGGCCCGCTCGTTATAAGGATTGCCTGATTAGCATATAGCTCACATTATGGCCTATACTCGAAATTATTTAGTTAGCCATCGGCTAAATAATTTCGAGCCAGTCGCATCGCGCCTCTGGAGATAACGATACATGCACAAATAATGTACAAATTTATGTAAATGTATTTATATATATATATATATATATATAGTTAACTAATAAAGGGGGCAATTGTCTGTATTGGGTTTCAGGTAACGTGCCGTGTCCCATAATATACGGCGCAGTAGTCGACTCGGCCTGTTTCGTTTGGGAGTATTCCTGCGGCGAGCGTGGTGCCTGCTGGCTCTACGACCCCAACGCCTTTAGGATGTTTTTCCACGGTACGTGACTCGATTGCCAGTTCCGAATGCGTGCACACACACACACACACACACGTTGGTCACGCGTGATCTCGCTCACGAGTTACTACTTCCTGAACTCGCGTCAATCGGCGATTCGAACGCCTATTTTTTTTTTTTTTTTTATCGTATACCCGGTCGAGATGCGTTGCGTCATGATTCTTTCGGACGCTCTTGACCGTTTATGTTTTATTAAAATTTTACTAATTCATTCGATTGTCGAATGATTGTTCATTGTATACGTACGATATTATCTCGTGATTAATTAAGAAAACGTTCATTGAATTATCGCGTGCGTCCCGAGTAATTGCATACGAGGTTCTTCCGAGAATCTGAGGCAACAATCATTGATATATCACACGTTTCCAAACTTGACCATTACCCCAGAAATCAAGATCGCATTCACGAGCACGCATTATCTCAATCAATTCCCATAGGCAAGCATAATATAGCTTGAAAGTCTAACGAGTCTCGTTTCCTATTGTCCGCAGGCACGACAGGCGCCATTCTGGCTCTGGCCTTCATCGTCGACATGATAGTCTGGTACAAGGCCGGTAGCGTACAATTCGAGGACGAGCAGCAAGGGGAGGCCGGCACAGCCGAGGAGATGGCGAACCTCAAGACCCAAGAGGCCCAAGCTGTGGAGAACGACTATCTCTGATCTGCTTGCTGCTGTTGTCTCGTCATCGCCTCACCGAGCGCCGAAGACTCGCTGCAACGTGAATTCAAGATGATGGGCAACGCGTGATTTCGTTCCTATGGACGGAGCCGAGCGAAATCTTTCGGCCGAACGATCGAAACGATCGCAGCGGATATTTCGAGTGACAATTGTCTGACGACGGCCCATTCTTGGCTGAGTAATACTTTTTTTTCATATCGCTCGCGAATCGTTGATTGTTCTACTGAACTATTTCAAGCGGAGTTCCAAGCGGAACGATCGACGCGTCATGTGTCCTGAATAGTTGAATTTAAGAGGTTTGCATGCCGCACGGGTATAGGGCGACGATGATTTTTCTCCGAAGTACAAAGATTGCAAGGTAATAAAAATGGAAAAAAAAAATGAAAAAAAAAATAGAGTCGAAACGCGAACTGTACAGCGGAGAAGAGTAACGGACGTACGCGCAATATAACAGGTGCTTTTACTGAATTATTTTTTGACAATGTGAAAGTAAACAGGAGGGGGAGGATAGAGAGAGACACACACACATCTGCATGTAAAATATTGTAAATAGATATATAGAGAGAGGAAAACTCGGGAAGACAAAAAACGTCTTGCTTTATTGGATTGCACGTGGGGTACGACACAGGATATAAAGAATATATTTAACTTTTTAACCGAAACAAAAAACATGTTTAAAGCGTCGATTTACCCCTGACACACACGCGCGTCGTTCGCAAGGCGTATAAGTTTGAAGCGCTCGCGACTGAAACAGTTATTCACCAGGCGCTCGCGCGATACAGTACTAATTAATCGATCATTCGATTCTTACGAATTGTACGAAAAACCTCGTGTGTGCAGAATCGTATCCACGATCTGGGGCGTCTCGTGCCCCCGTGAATTCTATACATTCGCGTGCTTTTAAAAAAGGGTGCGGCTTCATTCGAATCGCCTGCCTACGGAAATCGAAACGTTACTTGTACCGAGGCATCAAACGTAACTTGAGAAACGAAATTCCCTTGTGATCGATTGTCTATACACTGATTATTCGATATAAGAATTGAAGGAAAATGAAAAAAAAAAGACGTACCTAAAATGCTAAGATTAAAAAAAGTTTCATAATCGGTAATCGATTATTCATAATCGCATAGATCTAGTTTCGACGTGTTATCAAGGTTCAAACAAACAACAACAAAAATATATATATATAAAACAAATATACAGACATTGATAAAAAAAAAAATATGGCGTCGACACAAAGATGATATTTGATGGCGACGCTATATGTGATACCTCAGAAATAATATAAAGCACGTAGTTTATTAAAAATGAGAGAAAGACAGAGTGAATAGGATGCGCGAGAGAAACAGAGACGAATGCGTGTTAATCGTGTAAATAAATTCATTTGGAGAATGTATTTTCTCGCGAAATAGACAGGTGTAAACGTATATAGTTGTAGTGTTATAGTTATAGGTGTACCGCGCGTATAGAGGCATGCGTGATACGGTTTATTCAGGATTTTGCCGGTCAATTTTTGTCGATCGTCAATCGCACTACCCGCTTCGGGGATTCTCGAAAACATTTTCAATCTATCGCTATTATTTCTTATCGAGATTCGTGGTCTGTAAAATAAATGAACAAGCACTTAAAAGTACAAACTCGATGGTATATGCATGATTTAAAAAAAAAAAAAACTAATTTTATACCTCTTTCAGTTTTAACCAAACGTTTTGTGAACGTACCCTTTGTCAATGGTGTACTCGAGAATCTCAAGCTGGTAGTGCTCATCGCTCGGTTATATATAATGTTCCAACGGAATATTACGATACGATAGTTTTGAAATTTTTGTCATTTTCATTCACGACTGTTACTTTTAAGTTTCACACCTCGTACAACGACCTATCGTTTTCTTTTTATTCAAGACTACAATACCGTGCATTTTTCAGCTATATACTTTCTGTTTTTTATTACTCCCGACCGTCCGTGTAAACTTAACTAAGCAACTTTCACCGACGTAAGAAATTTATATTGAAATTAAAAAATTGAAATTTAGACACTTTCAATTTATACAAATGTAAAAGAGTTATCGTTGAGCACAGTTGAACGTGATACTAGAGTGCAATTTATCATTTTGAATGTTAGGCCATATTTCTGAGATAATTATTATTAAGGTATCTGAAATATCACAGCAAACACTACCAAAACTATTTAGTACTACGATGAAAATAGTCTAGACGTGATATTTCAGATAATTTATTTAAATGGTAAATATTTCAGAAGCAAAGAGAAGCAAAAGAGTTGTGAATCAATTACTGCAGTTTAAGCGGAGTCCGCGTGAATGAAAATTATTTCTCGTCTACAATACTGCCAAATAGCATTCTGAGGAAACAAACTCTTGAAAAATTGAAACACTTCCACTAAATTCTGATTTTTTAATTTCACTTGGCTTTCTTATCGAGTCAAAGAAGAAGTATAAACTGATATTCATGTAATCGTACTAACAGAAGAAAAAAAGAACCTAATTTAATGTGTCGCAGGGAAAATATAATAATATATTCTTCAATGTCGGCCTTTGGAGAAGAAAAAAAAGAGTACGTTGTAATAATTGAAGGTCGATAAGACATATTTTTAGACGATTTGACGAAATAAAAATGAATAGAAATTAGCGGTAAAGATAAAAAGATTGCAAATAAATATTTAACTAGTTACTGACGACGCGAACGCAAGTTATATAAATTACAAAAGAAAAGCCAAGCGCGCTGAATCGCAGCAGGAGGAATATAGAGAGACAAAAACAAATGAGAACTCGAGAGTCGTATTTTAATATTGCATACTTTACACACGACACAAAAATCGTCAATGTAACAACGTTTGTCGGTCATGTGCTTGTGCTCGACGCATCGGTAATCGTTGACCTTTTAATGCCCGACCGTTTGTTTTTTCGCGCTGTTTACATCAGAACTTAAACGGATTCGTCGTGCGCGCTCAAGTGATTACTGGCCGATTGAATTATTCGAAGGTGATATTAAATTTAATATTACGATTCCTTCGTCGGAAACGAGATACGTCGAATGAAATTGAAATTCAGGTGCTTTGATTTCGTATCGCATATATGCATATATACTAAACTTGGTGTGTTTGAAAGCATTTTAATTTTTGGGCATCAAAAGGATAACAGCAAATAAATTGCGTAATAAGCCTTTTCTTTTAGAGCAATCTTTAGATTAAGGATTTTACGAGCATATAATAAATGAGAGATTCTCCCGAATTATTCGATTTAGGGCATTATCTATCCAATATGCGTTCTTTTATCGGTGAAAGTGAAAAAAGGTATATGGTTGCGTCGATTGATTTGCAATTTCTTTCGTCAAAAATGTGCAAATATATTTACTTGAAATTTTGGTGATTGGGTTTTTTTGGGGGGTTTTATGCTGTGCACATATTTTAGTTCTAGTGTGCTATATTTATTGTTGTAATAAATTACTATTTTGAAATTTCAAAATTATGCAATATTTTGGTGATTGGGTTTTTTTGGGGGGTTTTATGGTGTGCACATATTTTAGTTTTAGTATGCATTGAAAATATGTATTGTTGTAATAAATTACTATTTTGTAATTTCAAAATTATGCAATATTTAGGAAATTTAAAATTTTCGATTTTATTTATATATATATATATATAATCTTTGCTGTTTTATAGAAAATTTGTTTATTCGTTTGTAGCACATTCGATTCTCGAAAATTGCATACAAATTTAGAAAATTATTTAGGAAAATTTTTTGGGAATTTCGGTTTGCCAAATGGCCATATACCTTGAGAGGATTTTTTTTCGGTTAAATACTATAGTTACAAATAGAAATTGAGTAAATGTTGAGTTTCGTCAGCCTAATTGCGAGAAAGTAAAGAAGATTGCTCGTTACCTATCGTACAAAAAAAAACCCTTTTGTGATTGATAATTTCATTCTAAATGAACGATTTAAACAAAGTCATGTAATGCGCGATCTTTTTTATTTCTGGACATGAATTTTGGCTATCGAATAATGTATCTAATAAATATAAAGTCACTTATCGTAAAAATTAATAGAAGCATTAATAGGAAAAAAAAGTACTAAAGAAATAATATTTTTACAAAATTAAATCAGATTTCTTCTTAAAATATAATAATCGGTCATATATTGAGTAAGAAGTATTAAATAAACAAGAACGCAAAGAAAATGAAAATAATATAAGGAAAAAAACACTGTGGAGTGTTATTTTTGTCACTGCGTGAGTTATACTTAGAGAGTAATAACATAAAAACAAAATTAAATAAAATTTAAAGTAAAAATATATATCTCAAAATTCGTCGTTTATTCTCAAGTGTAAGCAAATTGTTTTGAATAATAATCGATTGTTAATTGTATGCATGTAGGGTAAGGTAACCCCATATTTTGGGAAAGGTGTCAACCCCAATTAATGAGGGTTTGAAAAATTAATGTC
The DNA here is from genome assembly GCA_900490015.1 of Megastigmus stigmatizans. Classification (NCBI taxonomy): domain Eukaryota; kingdom Metazoa; phylum Arthropoda; class Insecta; order Hymenoptera; family Megastigmidae; genus Megastigmus; species Megastigmus stigmatizans. Next base: position 52,035 of record UELV01172824.1, on the reverse strand, counting down.
GTTTTTTAAAAGTAAGAGGTAAAGTTCTTTCTTTTTCTTTTATTTGTATCAATTTTCAAAAGGGAAAGGGGTAATTAGACGAAAATCGTAGAGGGCGACGAAATATACTTTTAGTTGGATTAGCAGAAAATTTTTTATTAAAATTTAAACGAATATATACAGAAATAATTTTGTTACTAAATTAATTGAAAGTGCACAAAACACTTTTACATTTATAGTCGGAATATTTTGAAAAATTATTTAAGAAAAAAAATAATGGTACACATTGTAATCAAGCTCTTCGTCAAGGCTTTGTATCCGCGTTTCGAAATTAAGTACATGGAAAGTGTGTATTCGGTTAGTTTATAATGGGGATGCAACTTAAAAGCACTTTTAAGAATCGTATTTTTGTATGGTAAGAATTAAGGAGTATCTAAGCGCTTCGACGATTGAGAAAAAAACCGTCGGCAAAAGAACATAATATCGAACAGCGACGAGTGATCTGACGGATGCGAAGATAAAGTAAAAATATTCGATGGTATTTTTTCGAAATGAAATATAAATCCAAAACTTTCTCGTGATTCTCAGTAGTTTGTAGAGGCCGAAAGTATATATTTTTCTTGCTGGTAAATGTGTTGATGATCCTTCAAGTTGTTCAATTTGTGACGCGATTTCGAGGACGAAGATAAAAAATATAATGTATAAGGCGAATTTCACGAAACTAATAGATTTAATTGTAGATAGGAAATACACAAATGTACAATAGACGAAATATTTTTTGTTGTTGACCGTTTTCAACGAAATTCCAATACAAATTTCCTAAGGTATTTGGATACTCCGAAGAGTTAAAGTATAAAAACAGATGTTAACGTACAAAGCACGAAAAGCTAATAGATTATTTATCAGTAATCAATATAACGATTAATATTAATGATAATAGATGATAAATTTAAAAATGAAAATAATAATAGAAAGAGTAAATTTTTAAATGTTGAGATTTGTGACAAATACCTTGGGAAACATTTAAGAAAATAAATAATTAATAATAAAAATAATAACTGTAATAATTATAATAATAATAATGATAATAGTGAAAGATTAATATTTTCAAGATACGCGTCACACGAATTTCGAAACTTCAGTCGTATATACAAACTTATATATGTATATATATATATATTTGTTTCTTTTAATTCTTAGATTAAAGAGTAAAGTGACTAAAAAATATTACATTTTTTCGCAAAGATATTAATCTCCACGCGTACATCACATGATTTGCGAATCAAGTAGAGATCGTGTACCAAGCCAATTGCTGCAAAACAAGTGTGTTTGATGATGAAATTCATTTTAATGTAAAATGGAACAGTCGTCGAACGAACGATAAATGCTAGTCTACGAACTTGAAAGTAGTCGCATACGATTTTACAAGTAAGCCGTGCAAAAAACGAGAGAGAGAGAGAGAGAGAGAGACAGCGCGTGAATGCTGATGCGTGGATAATAAGGAGCGATCAAACGTTTGCCATCTATTAAGGAAGTAAAAGAAAATCTGTATTTGTAATTTATTATTAATTATTACGTTAAGATATCTTAATTTAAGACTTATTGTTATTATTTTATTACTATTATTGTAGTGCTAACTATCATTATTACTATTATCGGTTATGTTTATGGAAAATAATGACGTTGGTAAGCTTCGTTACTCGGCGTTTGAACACTGAAACTATATATCCTTGACAAGTAACTATTTTATTTTGAAAGGGATTCAAATGAGATGGATTTCTGTCTCCCGATGAGACGTTTCGAGTCCGTTTGCAAATAGCCGAATATAGAAAGAACAGCTGGGTAACGAATTTTCACGCTTCATAAAAGTTAATTGACTATTTCCGGTAATTGTTATTAGTGCCCAAGAAATGCCATCACATTTTTAAATATTAAATTAGGTACATTTTATGTATATAAATATATATAATGAAATCCTTGATTTTTATCTGTTACAAAGGTATATACAAAAATTGTAAAGTACCTATGTCATCTGTCGTGCTTGTATGCGTCTTTTCATGTGTAAAGGTAGCGTCAAATTCTCGAAGACCTCGTGATAAGATTATTATACGAATTAATAAGCAAAAAAGTAAAAAAAATGAAAAAATGACAAAAAAGATGAAAAAAGTATAGAACAGTATGGAAAACGACGAAATAAATTATAATTTTGCAAAAGCCGAGGAGGGCTAACGAAACCCGTGTATTGGCTTCTTAATTTTTAGCGCTACAGATTTTTGTACGTTACGTTAGACTGAGACGGTCTTAAGTGCATTAGACAATGAAACATTTACGATCGAGCGATTTAACCTCGAGGTTATTTTTCTTGTCGAACAATTATGTATTCAGTGACAACAGAGACGAAAGATTTGCCGACTCTTTTCGAAACGATAAGATCCCTTTATTGGAACTGAAAGCTCGAGGATAGATACCAATTAATTGTACTTTTTACATTAGAGACTACATTTATTGTAATATACCTCGAATACGTTTTTTATAATAACGTTTTTATTAACCCTCGGATTATCTAATTTCACAATCATCATTCTGTAAATATATATATAAATATATATATTCACTCGGTTTTTTGAACGGCCTATATACGAAATATCTTTATATATAACTACGAGCCAATTGTGCTCCGTGAGTGTACTGAAGCATTTTTCTTATTTAAAAAAAAAAATATCGTTGCAAAGTATAAGCATAAACGAATGGATTCGATTGGAATTTCGCATACGATCTCCAACATTTCAGTATAGTGAATATGCGCGATGAATCGACTGTTCAACCCCTTTGCTCGATAAACGAACCTGCATTTTTACAATACCGTCGCTGATATAGAAGTTTTTTCAGAATTTCTTATACTGTAGATTTCTTGTATGTGATTTACACCGACGCTAACACTGCCGTATAGTAACGTTTTACTTTTTGATAATCGGAGGGTTAAGACTGACTTCTGCAAAGCGCATAAAGCCGACCAGTGTATTTTGTATTTTAATCCTTGATATTGTTTATAATTTTTATGATTAACAAACGCAAATTTGTTTTTAATAAAAGGCACGTGCCATAATTTCAAAAGCACTAGTTTTCTCATTTACCTTATACCCAAAGCTATTATCATTGAACTTTTTCTTTTGTGGCAAGAGTTAAGAATGTAATAGATAAAGTTTAGTCTGTACAGAAAAAAAGTTTCCAAAACTACTAATTGTACTGTTAATTTATGTAATTGAGGTATGGATATTATAGTATTAAAATTCAAGTCATTATAAAAGAATAAAAAGTTAATGAATCGCGACATGTCTCGTGTGCTTGTACTTATGAAAGTTAACATTTCGATTTGGCATCGCGATCCTCGCTAGCAAAATTAAAATGAAGCTTTACACATTTTTTCACGCATGCCACGTAATGGGCTGAAGGGTCGGAAATTAACCAATTTCACGCCCGTCAGTCATTCGCATATCCAACACGAAGTAGAATTCCATTTCCGCTGGAATTGTACGAAACTGGGCTATCTCCAATTTTTTTTACAAAATCACCAATAGAAATCCACGAAAGAATCAGATTTAAAATCTCAGAACGTTTATTTACAATTAAATATATAATTAATAACGCTTATATATATGTACACAATAACATCTCGGTTGATTTACGTGGGCTTGAGGGTCAGTAGAAAAGCCGTGGCGCTTTCGGGTGTGGGCAAAACTTGGCCAAAGGCTTCCAGCAGCAGAGGCTCTTCTTGGACGGTGGTCTCGTAATCGAAGAACGACACTTTGCCGTCGTGATCGACGTCGAGCTTCTTCAGTGCCATCTCCGATAAATCCCTCACACCTTCTTCCGGGTCTTCCTCGCCCGGTTGCTTCATCAAGCAATTTCTATATATACAATCGTTCAATTAATCAAGTTTGACAATGAGCGGTAGTACGAGCTATTATATATATTTACTTGAACAATTGGAATATCTCGTCTTTGGTTATGAATCCATCGCTGTTCAAGTCGTAGACTCGGAAGCAGAATTCCATCTTCTCGCGGAGATTGCCGCGTAAGAAGACATCCAGGCCCATGATCCAAGGCTCGAGTCTTATTGCGCCCTCGCTCTCCTTGTCCCAACACGCGAACATGCGTTCGATCAAGGCGTCCTCCGTTAATACGTCAAAGGTATTGTGGAGCAGCTCGCGAAATATCGTTCTATCTATGCCCTGCGAAAAAAGGAACGATAACGTTATAACATTTGTTATGTTTGCTCGTTATGAAGAATGTTGGGAGGCCGATTACTTCGATAGTTTGAACAGGAGCCGGCGCTCCGTTGCTCATGATCGAAGGACCCGTACGTGATCCTGGATTGGTTGTTAGTTTGCTGTATATTTTGCATAATGCTTCCAGTTCTGGCCTGTGGATCAAAGGTAAATTAAATCATTTTAATGAGGATAATTTATGATTGTTCGAGAAAAGCTGCTTGCGAAAATTAAAAAGAAACTATTCCGAAATTATATCGTATATACTATATTATAAATTTTGAAATAAGTTTTTATAGAAATTTTTTACTCTAGCATAGAAATTCCTTTTACATACGAGTGCTTTTAAGTGACTTATTATTTGGATTGTGTTTGGAAGAATCACTCGTGCTTTATTATCAACATTAAATAGTTCGGCTAATAATCATTGCCAATTTTCAAGCTGTGTAAAATATCACTTCTTTAATTAGTTTCTTTAGACTTATCAAAATGTAAATATTACTGTTTAGTCTCAAATATATCGTTTAGTATCGCACAAGCGCTCGAGTATATTTTCAAAAGTCACAAGTACCGACGTAAAATAAAATCAATCAATCGAATAAAGTTCATATATATATATATATCCACTCGAATAAAAAAAGACACGCGACCGAAAACTAATAATTTCCGTATATGACGAGAGCGAACGCGCACCAGTAAACATTGGAAAACCATTAAAATAGTAAGTAACTCTATAAAAAATTGTTTTCCGTACCGCTATATTTTCTGAATTTAAATTTATTCTCTAGAATTCCAATAATCCCTTACATAACGAAAGAAGAAAAAGGTAGAAGAAGAAGAAGAAGAAGAGTGGTTTTACTTGGCAAACTTGGTCTTCTTCCTGAGCGACTCGACAACCTTGGCGTGATAAGCGGCGCTCTTGAGTGCCGAGTCCTCCGGCATCCTTCTGCGTCTACGTGCGAGGGACGAGTCGCCCGCGCGCTTCTGGCCAGCGCCGCTCGAGCTCGATTGCTGCCTCCTCGAGGCGACCGACACCTTCCTGCCGCTCGCTAGGAAAATCGAGACGCTCCTCATGACTATTGCGCCGGTGCGTCCGGTGATGGGGATCCGCGAGTCTCCGCTTGCCTGCTGCTGCTCCGTATCTCCACCCCCGCCGCCGCCGCCGCCGCCGCCGCCGCCGCCGCTGGCCTCCCCACCAGCCAGACGAGCCCCGCGCTTTTCACCCATCGCTCGGATCCTTTGACACGGGATTTTCTTTCTACCCTGCCGTGTAGCCTGTTGGGATTTTTCAGCTGGAGCGGATTTTTTACTTTTAAGGATCGAGTTTGATCCACGGGAAAAACGATCGAGTTAAGATCGGTTCTTTTTATAAACAAGTTATATTAAAAACGACTATGTTTCATTATGAAAGTTGGAATAATTATAGTGAATTCGATCATAAAATATAGTAATTTTTCTCATTTTTTGAGTATGTCTCATGCTTACAATGGAATGTAACGTTTCCCTCCGTGCGTTATATATGGATATAACTTTTCACATTAGTATCTTTGCACTGGACCGAAAGAAAAATTTACTCCTAAGGGGGGGGTCCTGCTTTAGAAGGTAAACAAATAGATTTTTTTATTCGTTAAATCTAACCAGTTTTATCAGTTTTATGAAGAAGCTGAAGAGTTGCTATATGAAGCGGGAATAGCTGATTAGTTGATTATTACTGTAAGTAATCAAAAATTGATACTTTTTCCTACCGAAAACTTTGAAGCGCGATTTCTCGAATTTTTACGATTTTTTTTAAATTTACGGGATAGATTACAAGAAAACTATACGATCAATTGAAACGAATGAAAGTTTATTATGTTCAGAATTAAATTCTCTTCTAGTTAAACCTATAAAATTATTAATAATTGTGCAACGTGCCATAAAACTTGTTAAAACAATTTTCATAGCACGTTGAAGTGATTTTTTTTCCTAAAAACGTGTTTTTTTTCAAACTTGATACAAATATAGAATTTTGTAATTTTTTGGGGGTTTTCTAGGTAAGCCTAGAAGGAAAACATGAAAATTAAAAATTTTTGTTCAATTTCTGTTTCGGACAAGTATTACGAGCTCCACTTTTCCCGCAGCTGAGAGACTTCAATAACGAGGCTTTGTGTAATTATTTACGTATAACATTTATATATTAATATTTTTGCATAAAAAAATTGATTTTGTACTCTACAAATATACTTTAAACTATACCAAACAGTTCGCTATGGTGAGTTATTTCGTTGAAGCCTAAAAAAATCCCCAAAAAACAGCGTTTTTTAGGCCTTCTAAAGCAGGACCCCCCCTTAAATGTTTGTAAATTCAGTTTTTAATTTCATTTATCTTTAATTCTTGAACATTAGAAATAGTTTATTTAAAATAGGCGAATGAAATTAAAAACCAACTTTCTTGAAATAGGAACGATTTCCTTTTCTAAAAATTTTGTATAACTTTTTCATATTTCCTTTTATTTTTACGATATTTTCTGAAGAATTAATAAGAATATTTTCCATTGAATTGAGCATTATTCATTTTCCGGTATATTTTTCCCATTATACCGAATTTCTATTTAAAAAAGAAAAAAAAAAAAGAAACCATTAATAGACATGCGTGACGCCCAAAACCATAACTAACTCGGAGACATTAATGGTTTTCCGTAAACGATATTTGCCCTTTTTAGATTCAAATTAAACTAGGATATTTATCCAGTTCACCTCAAACTTTCCTAGTAATAAAACGCACAAACACGATCTGATTGATCGATAAATGTTAATTTTCTTTGAAGTTTCGCTCTTAAAGCAGCGAAAGAAATTTATAGCGCACTTGGAGTCGACACACACTGCTATTGTTTGTCGAACTGTTTTCTCTATCGTAAAATCGAAAATTATACCTCGACTTGGTTGTCTCCCGTGTCGTGAGAATCGTAAATAACCAAAGGAAAATCTAAATCTTCCCATGTTTTTTTTTATTCTAAAATTCATAAATCTTGAAATGACAGGATTGCGCATGATTGGCGCCGATAATGAGCCACGCTAACATCTATTCCATTTATGAGTTAGTTTAAAGACACGTATAATTGACGAGGTAAGGAAGGAAACTAAATTAATGAGAAAATTTGTTATTTCATTTGCCAAGAAATATTTGTTGTCTCCAACGTTTATCATATACTCGCGAACAAGTATTATATAATTAGTAATGGAAATTTATAAATAATCGTAATTTTTTTTATCGTATTTAACTTTAGGAAAAAAGAAGAAAAAAACAACGTTATTTATGAGAGAAGTGCGAGTACTGTATAGGCACTCTCTAAAAGCCGAACTTTGCTTTAAACGATATATACTTAGGTGTACCATATACTAGACCTCGTTAACGAAACAAGGGAGCAACATCAGTGCATGTCGAACCCTCATCACTAAACATAGATTCGTACAACTTTTCTCCATCGGATAATTCGTATTTACGTATCTTGGCGAGCGGAACTTTTTGATGCAAGTACACATCGATCGCATGCGAATCCTGTATACATTTTTTTTAAAAGTCAAATTAAATGATTCGAAATATTCCATCGAGTGTTTTTAATTTGAAAAGATTAACGGAACAAACCCTTAAACTGTGTTTACGGTCACATTTTAAATCGTCGAACTAACTATAATTGATTATTTGTTCTAGAGCGATAAACAAAATTTGTGTTTGTAGTATATATCGCGGGATAATCAAAGTCCGTCGAATAGTGAACTAGGCAAGTTTTAATTGGCAGATTCTGGCAAACTGATAGTTGACGTTCGATAAACGTTCGGGAGCTTCCGATCATCATCACCCATTTTGCGCCGCCTCGCATATATGCAACCGATTTTACACGCAAGGCATCTGGTGCTGTCTGGTGTATAGGGCACGAGTATTCCCTACTTTCTTAAGATCGGTTTAATTTTCCGCGTGAGTTACACTTAAATTGTGGAACGCTTTTCATTTTTATAATAATAAATTATTAAACGACTTTTTTGTGAAATATCCAACCCACTTTATAGGTAGTTCCAATTTGCAAAACGCAGCTAGACTTATGTAAGTATTTTACAATTTGTAAATTATTATTATTTTTAACACGTAACGAAAGAATGTTTAGAAAATGTTTCATGGGATCAGAACACGGTTATCAGGACAATAAACGTTATTTACCCAGAAAAAAAAAACTAAAATACACGTATAATTCAAAGTCTTATCAGTTCGCAAAATCACCTCGTAATAACTTTTCTCAGCTATGCGCTTGAATTCCGTTTTTCGATTAAACTTTTACGGCTCTCTCGGTAATACTTAAAAAGAATACCAAGGACAAGTGTATGACGCAATGTACACAAATCCGAAACTTTCGGTATAAATATTTTATTCGAGTGCGGCGTTATTTGCAAAATATGCATAATCGAGCGCTCGTATCGCAGAAATAAAATCGATGGCAGAGCAACGGGTAAATAACGCGTGCCAGCTACATACACGAGCTGCACGTATCTTACATCCTAAAACGATAAGGCGCAGCAAAGTTTGTATAATAGATTCTAACGAGCGTTCAAAAAGAGCAATGTGCATCCGCTTAAGCTGTACACGAATCGTCGACGCGTTTAATTTGCTTGAAAACGTTCATGCAGGCCACGAGTTTCTACAAAGCTCCGATTAATGTACACGATCCAGGTTAAGGGTGTAGAGCGCCACCGAAGTGAAGGGGTATATATCGTGTGCGAGATCATTTTCTTGGTATACATATAGGCGCGTGTAATGGAGGGAGGGTATATAAGAGGCTCGAGGTGCACAATTTCGTGGCGATTAAATTAGCGAGAGAACTTACCCCCTGGATCGGTTGCCGCTTCTCCTATATTTTCCTCTCTCTCTCTCTCTCTCTTGAGGGGGCTTTTCTCTCTCTCCCTCTCTCTCCCTCTTTTTCCACCTGGCGAAGCGCCCCGCGCGGGTAGGAAAAAAAGAAAAGGAGAAGCACGAGAGAGAAGGCGGCCGATCCTTGGAAACGCGCCGGCGTTTGGTTTGCCGCGCGCGCGCATCGTACACACCATACCCTATGTATAGCCATATCGATCAAACTTATCAAAGATGTCCTCGCGTTGGTCGAACCTGGGAGAAGGGGTAGAAAACATGCTTTCTCTCTCTCTCTCTCTCTTTTTTTCGACTAGCGGCAATTAAGATTTGAGAAGCTCGCGAGCGATTAAGAAATTTCAGGTCTGCCTAGCGCGATAATAAACGGCCCTGTGTACATAGCGAGCTAGACGAACACGATTTGATCGTGGATATATGTATATTCGAGAAATAGAATCGAGACAGGGCTTTTGTGCGATGTATGTGCGAGGTACATCTTTTGGAAGGGGTGATTGGGATCGAACAATATCGGGATTAATAGGTTATCGATTTTTAAAAGAGCCATCTATACACGTCCTAAAGCGCAACGGTATACTCATTGATTTAGCCGTGTATATAGTTGCTCTCTTGGCTTATGCCGGCCCGACCACCTGTCCCAGTTACATACACACATCATAAGTTTTGCACGAATTACATCATTCACGAACTGTGTATGTGTGTGTGTGTGCGAATTAAATCCTTTGTGCAGAGTATTTGTCCAATTAAACTATAAAAATAAAGAAATTAAAGAAAATGTATATCCCAATGATGATAATAAGGTTTATATACCCTACTAAATGCGATATGCGTCTTTAGCTCGATTTCGAATATATATACATAATGAGGTGTAATTCGCTATCCGCTTTAATCTATCCGACATGCTCACTGCGTGATGCGTGACTCGTGATGTATATAGGAGCTCGATAATACAAGTACCAAACCAAAGCAGTTTAGTTTAATAATATAATGGACGAAATTCCTATTTGACGCGATCCGCAATGCCCGCGCTCGCGTAAGCTTTTTAAAGCCCGTGTTTCGCGAATCATGTATGTATAGCACTTTTGTGGTTTCTATCTATATATGGATATAGTTGGAATCTTCCACGAACATTGCGCCGTACATACATAGGAGCTTTGTTTTCTAGAGCTATCGGGATTCGATGTACATATGAATATACTATTTTGCGTAATAATTTAATTTATTAAATATTTGTATTTCGTATAGGTAAATACATAGTTTATGCCTTTATCGAACGGTATTTACATAATTTTAATAAAATTCGATGTATCATCATATTGGATGAATATTAAATTATTATTATTTTAATGAATAGTGAACTGTCGATTGTATATATTATTTTGTTCAGGATAATCAGTTGTATCGCTGTCGAGTCTCCAAACACTTGGCAACTTTCAATCTGTAAGAAAAACATAATAAAAATGACGTTCAAACTAGCATACAAGCATTGTACAATGTGTAATCGTTATATCCCTTACCCAGAAAATTCTTTCAACTGTTTTTTACTACAATCGGACCAATAATTGTCAGTGCCGTTGGTCGGAGCATTCATAATGGACGTTTGCAATGGGCCAAAAATGTAAGCCAGCCCACCGCATTCGTCGGAGTAATCGTGAGACAGATTCAATCTGTTAACGAGTAAAACAAAAACAGGAAGTTTCATTGTCACCTAAAAAAGTTGTTTATAATAAAATGGGTAATACGTACAAGTGTCCCACTTCGTGTATGGCCACTAAAGTGTTATAATAAGCTCCGTTATCAGTCACGATAGCAGCATTATAGTCGCTGCTGCATATATGTCCCAACTTTGCAGCAAGTCCCGAAATGGTAAAGAAACCTAGAATATTTAAATATCAATATAAATCAGTTTTAATTTGTATTCAACATTTTCTAGTTCGTGATTTGAAAAAAAAAAAAAAAAATATCTGCGTACATACCATTTTCCAATTGCGTTCCTAATCTGCAAGATAGAAGTCGTTAGCTTGTTTACGATTAAAAGTTCGATTGCGCGAATTATTTGTGATTCGGTGATTTTAATACGTTACCCAGTCATAACAACAACAGAATCGTAATTTTTGAAACCTGCATCGCGAGTAAAATTTTTCGAGTAATACAAGCGCGTGTACTCCATCATTTGATCAATATTAATTTTGTCTTCCTCATTTTGGCTATTATAAACATAACTCAAGGCCTTTTCATCCTGAAATTATAATCAGACAATTAAATTAGCGAGAGATAATAAATGCAAAAGATAAGATGCATATCAATTGAATTAAGTCTCACGGTAGCTATAATTATTCCAGTGACTATAACTTGAATTTTTGGATTCTCAAGGATTTCGAATTTTTGATCCACTATGTTCCAAAATGTTGTTATATACTTCACAGTATCAGCGACATTCTCTCCTAACAGTCTACGATTTTATTTTAACAACGAAGTTATTGCAAGGTTATTAATTTCATACAAAATTTATTACTTATAAAAAGAACTGGTATAACTTACTTGAAGAGAGCGTAATCCACAACAATTAAAAGTTTCGGATAAAGTGTGTCCAGAGGCTTATCCAATTTTTGCAGATTGATTTCATTGCGTTCGATAATTATTTCTGAACTTTCAAGTGGCGATTCGGAATATTGGGGGAAATTATAAACGACGTGGTTACCAGTCACTTCATTTGCACGTTTGGATCTAGCCTTGGGATATTCAGGAAGCGATTTTATCATACGTCTCGCGCTTCCCTCGCCAAAAACTCCATTCTACAAAAAGTGTTTTTACATCCTCATTTTAAATTTTAATTGTAATTAATGAAGTTAAAATAAGCCAAAAACATAGTAGTTGAATAAGTATCTTGTATATATTTATAAATTCTTACATATAGAACGATTTTCTTTTCATGGTCATAGTTAGCTAAAACGACAGCTTTATTTTTGTTGTCGACGTATACGTCCACACCGTCCAATATACCTTTTCTCTGAAACAATCGATTTAAAATGACACTCTTCACCTTTGAGTTGGATCGTATACGTAAGTGTTTGATACTTACAGTTTTTAAGAGTTCGTAAGTGTAATTTGGTGTATGGCCAGGGTTAGATTTGACGGTCCAAATTGGAGCATTACGGGAGAACACATTTCGCTTGGAAAGCACGAGGTTCAATCTAACTTTTTCACCGTCGACGTCGAATTCAATGGGCCATAAATTTCTTTGGATTCGATTCGCCACCAATGCTTTCACATATGTAACTGCACAGAATCGTAATGCTTTAAAATATAGAAAGATTTTACTCGCTAATTATATCGCATACCTGTTCTATCATTCTCGGAATATAAATATGTATTTCGGTTAGTCGCCGATAGCTAGAATATTAAATACATTAACAGAATTGTTCGATTGAAATTGATATTTTTTAATTTATTATTTACCACTTTTGTACTTTGTATCACTGTCAGCGTTATAAATAAGCACAGTAGCAGAAAAGCAGTCTTATCAGCCATCTTCGAAAAGTGTAATAAGACCGTTCACCAAAATGTCTAAAAGTAGAGTGAACCAGTAATAGATATAAAATACGATTAATTTATTACCGATATTGATTTGCCATTGAAAGTACGCAACACATTGTTTCTTATCATTATTGAATAATTTTGTCATTCATTCATACTCCACGACAATGTATACTTCTAAGTGATATCTAACTATCTTAAAATAATGAGCCGATAAATTACTTTTCATAATTGTTATTTTTAATTGTATTTTAATACATTCCATGCAAAATGTAGTTATAATTCATATGGATACAGTCTATTGTGTGTTTAATAAGGCCACTTGTTCAAATTAAAAAGACTGGAATACGTACATTGACCTGCGTGAACTTTAGCGAATGAGGAAATATAGACTGAACTTCACTTGATAGTAGTAACAGTTTTTATTTTCAATTATACCTCTTTTTTGTATTCGAACACTTTTATGTGTCTTTTCGTAGTCTGCAGACAACTTCACGAAATATAATACTTTATAGCTGCATATAAAATAGATCGCTTAAAAATATAAGCAAGAGAAATACATATGTATAAAGGTTTTCTAATATCTATTGGATGCATTAATTTAATGTATTCAAATATTTAAAAGAATAGTTTATTATAAAACATACTTATATTCACTTATTTATTCAATAATAATTTTAATCACAATAAAGTAGTGAATTAAACTAAAATATAGAATTATTTTTAGAATTTGAATTAAAATAAGGAATATTATCTTTTCAGTAAAAAAAATTCTTGATACTAAACAATGCGAGTGCAATATTTGATTGTTTTCCACTTTCATCTTAATTATTCGTTTAATGTACTGATAAGTAACCGAGAAAAATGCGGGCCTGCATGACGTGTAAATTCGCGCATGCGTACCGATAATGGAACAAGAGAATTCATCCATGTGAGTGTAAGTTGAGGGACATATGGAAAACGAATGAGGATCTTTCGTGATAAAAGTACTCCATGCAATTCATTTATTATTTGATGAAAATAATTATTTTTACTTTTATTAAATTTGCTTTTCGGATCATTCGTGTATTTTACGAAATATAATATTCGTCTTCTTCGTAATGTCGTTCGCGAAAGCGATTTTCTAAGCACTCGGACGCTTTCACCCTGAAAATACGTAATAAATGTCAATCAAACATGTTCATGTTTACAAACGTGGTAAAAACAACTTACTTTGCGAATTCGTGCAAATAGCTTTTACTGCAGTCCGACCAAAATAAATTATTTGTTCCTACGTGCCAAGGCGACATAATTGCAACATCTCCACTTTCCGTTAGTGCAGGGCATTCCCCTTCCTTACTGTAGTTATCGTGGCTTACGTGTAGCCTGCAAAAATATATTATATTGTAAATGCATTAGGAATTTTTAACGTTCCAATAAGTCTGATATTATTTAATATTTGCAATTACAGATGCGCTAATTCATGTGTGGCAGTCCGGACACCACCAAAGGTACCATCGTCTTTTATGATTGCGTCATTGTACCAGTTGTCACATATTTTTCCCAGGTGAGCTACACCTAAAACCACAAAGGTTAAATTTTAGTTATTATAATCGGGTTAGATAGAAATTGAGATTGGTTTAAAATATTCATGATATATTTAAATTACCTCCGATTGGATATGTGGATATTCTGAAAATTAACCATTTGTTAATATTGAAATAAGATTCGATACAGTTTTTGATTTTTAAAACGATAATGTTTACCCAGTCATTACGACAGCTGCATCATAATTTCGAAAATCTGCATCGCTTGAAAAGTTATGATGGAAGTATAAGCGCATTTTCTCTAACATAAGTTCAGCATTGGCCCAAGGCTCAGGATCATCAGGATACATGGATTCGTTTCGACTTTGGTAGACATAATTTAACGCTGTTTCATCCTAAATTCGCAGAATTCTACATGAAATGGTTTACAATAATACTCACAAGGGGGATCTCAGGGATGCGGGTACCGAATTTCCTTGAAACTATCAGGAATTCTTTTTTGCGCAAAATAATGAGATCCGGTGTCTCAGCGTTCTTCTGAATGGGCCCTAGTTTTGAAGATATTAACCAATTCAATGGTTTTTAATGGTATTAATGTAAATCTATTATATATATATAAACTGCAATATATACACAGATATAAATTATGAGCATAAAGAGTGGTGAATATCTTTATTTCCAGGACCTATTCAATAAAGAGCTGATACGCGGGTCTCCTTACTCAGCACAAAATGTAATTCCTGAAAGTTTCAACAAAATCCAGAACCCGCATGTCTGGTCATCTCCTCGTAAACTAATTAAGTATGTTTTGAATTACAGAACTTACATTAGCTATGATAACACCAGTTACCATAATTTGAACTTTTGGCGATTCGAGAGTTGAATACTTTTGATCTACTGCGTTCCAAAATGTAGCGACATACCTAAGGGTTTTACCAATATCGTTTCCTAAGAACCTAGAATATAATTTGTAATTTAGATAAATTTATTTATTAATAAGTAGATTTTTAGATGGAATTTAACAAACTGGAATAGATGATTGTCAACTACAACTAAGAGCTTAGGGTACAATGTTTCCAATGGCTTGTCCAATTTTTCTGTGAAAACATCGATAGGCCCTAACAAAAGTAAATAATAAGGCATTTTCATTATTAAAGTCTTAAAAATCGATTTTAACGTAATGTATGTTTTTACTTTTCTCCAAAGAATAATAGACTTCTTCATTTGTTTTGTATACTGTATGATCACCGCTATTGCGTCCACTTCTCAACCTTCTGTACGCATTTGATTTTATTACATGTCTCCTTTTGCTTTCTCCAAATACACCATCCTGCAGCAATACATTTCTTTTTATTTTCAATATTTAATTTAGAAGCTTTAAGTATAAATATCACGTATAATATTACATATAATATTTTCTTTTGTTGCGCATCGTACTGTGCGAAAACAACGGCTTTCTTGTCATTATCAACGTAAATATGGCCATTGATCATGCTAGAAGACTGAAAACGACACCAAGATTATATCATACAAAACACTTTGATTTAGCACGTCGCTGTTAATTTGGGATAACTCAATTTCTTACATCTGGAACAAGTTCGTATGTGTAATTTGGCGAATTTCCAGGTTTGGATTTCGCGAGCCAGACAGGAATGTAACGTGAATACACGTCACGATCCGATAATTCGAAAGTGAACTTGTACTGTTTGCCACCTATATCGAATTCAACTGGACGTACATTTCGGCGAACCCTTTGTTCTTTTGACGTTTCAATTGTAACTGTTGCAAAACAATAATCAATCTCATTATGAATATAACAATTATTCTTACATTTTATTATTACTAAACTGCTATTATCGTACCTTTATCATTGTTGATAAAATTTTCCTAAAAATAAAAAGTCAAAGTTAAATTAAAATTAAAATTAGTTATATAGGTATATAGTTTTATTATATTACTATATAAATTTTGAATAACTTTTGTTACCTCTTCAAAACTACGAGCAGCCGTAAAACTTGCTGCTAGTAAACATATGACAAAAGTAAACAGTTTAACTGTCATCATGAAAAAATATACTTAATGTAATAGCTGTTACATTGAAACTAAGAAAATTCAAGTATCATATTGATCTTTTATAATTTGTAGGATTTTCTAGTGCTGTACTCGAAAGCGTTAATCACAGCTGTGTAAATATTTCATATTTTTGAATACATTAGATTCGTAGTAAAATCATTCATTGCTAAATCAATTGTCCTATTGTCATATTTATCAAAGAGAATTTCAGCCCGTATGATGTCTACGTCATAATGGGCCGTCAAAAAACATATGTTTTTGTATTTAAAACTGACACTGCTAAGATGCTATAATATGTGTACTTTGATCCAACGAATAGTATATCTACATCTTCTTTTGAAATTTTCGTAATTTATCGCACTTTTCCGTATCCACAAATGTATTACGTGAATAAAAGTAGATTTGAAAAAGATCGATAACAGATTAAAAAATTGGTTGCTTATCCATTTGAATATATAGTTATTTAGTGTTTTTACAGATACTTATGTAATTATGCCCTTACCGAAAAGCTTTCGACTTATTGATGGCTTGGAATTCTTAACTGTATAATTCATGTTTTGCAAAAGCCTACAGTTTTACTTAAACGTCGGTAATCACAATCGAGTAAAGCGCTCTTTCCTATTAGGATATTGTGGAGCGTACTCATTTATTACACATGAACTATACTATAAACAACTTAATTGTAACTTCTAATAACCTTGTTGTGAACAGTTCTTGAAAACTTGTAAGAGGTACTGCGTTGAAACCAATGGCGCAATACATTTAGTTATTTTTAATCCAAAAAATCAATATGATTCCCTAAGAAATACGATGTTAACTTGCCTCGAAACTTGCCCAATAAAACCTACGTTATATTAGTAGATGACTTTATCTATTTTAACATCAGTATTAAAAGAGCTAAGCAAAATAATACAGTGTAATGAAGATTGTTGAAGAACGATCCTCTAGGGTTTTCATTCAGAAAAATTGAAAAAATGAAAACCAAATATAAAATCCCTCATCTGACAGCTGATGGACTCATTGTATATATATACATTTTGTGAGGACGCTTAATATGCATGTCTAGACGTTGGCAGAGTTGGACACATCGATATTCGTCAGGTAAACAGACGTAAGTATACTCTATGATGACGCGCCAGATATCGGGAGCGAAACCTTACGGTTGTTTTGTTTCTCGGGGAGCATGAATATTGATTCCATCGAATATGTGAAATTGACTATGATTTGAAGTCGTTTGGACGGAAATTGCTCGGACTAAAATGTTCTTACGCTTTGATTACATGTTTCTCAAAAGGTAATATTAAAGAATTTCGAATATAAAATGCAAAAAATATTTAGACTAAATAAAAATTTATGTTATTCCTGTACGATAAATGAACGTGGGACTGGCGTTTAATACTAAATATCTATTATAAGGCATTGCTGGAAAAGTTTAATGAAAATTGCGGAAATTATATGCTAATTTAAAGTAATGATATTTTAAGAGTGTTTTAGGTAGTCTATTTTAGAAAATTTAGGTCGTTATATTTTTAAGTTACCTAAAGACTACTGTAGAATAACTAAATTGTACATAGATGTAAAGATTTTATTAAGTTGTAATAATATGAGGAAAGTGTTAATAATGTATTGCATCTGTAGATGTGTTTGTTTACCGTTAGCGAATTCATTCATTAGCTATATATTCATTAGGTATCAATAAAAGTAGATATATATTATTATGGGCTACCATCGTTTAATTAAATAATTAAGTGTTTGCTTACTTTTCAACATTTATATAATCAACCAGACTTATCTGTATTATGAGTATTTGCTGTGCTTCGAATATATTTTGTCACTTCGAAGAAGGGAACATTTGAATAAATTTTAATGATTATTCATAATCATCATTCGATATTACTAGATACATAGTTCTATTTCCGTAACACCGGTACTATAAATCCAAAAATTTTACTTTTGCTTATCAATAAACTATAGTAATTTATTTTTTAGCACTTTTAGTATACTGAGAAGTCTTTCTTAGCAATATTAAAATACAATTTACCATCTATCAAGCGGTAAAAAATATATTTATTATATTTAATTTTTTCATTCATCATTATCTCATCATTTATAAATAAATAATAATCCAACAATAATTATTCTGTTTTCCATGATGCCATCATGAAGATAAATATACTGATATAGAAATTTAAAAAAAAAACTATAAAAAACAGTTTTATTAATATTTCCTTTATAATATGCAAATACGTAGCTGATCAAGCTTGTTTACTTGAAATTAAAAGAAAACATTATGCAATGTTCACGTACAAATATATGACCGTGAATTTCTTTGTTCTTATTTACAATTTTATTAGGTATTTTATGAAAAATGTATTTAAAGGCGTACCATGCAATCCTCAAACTTTTACAGTACCTACCCAAATTTTAGTAATCATCTGATTTAATTAAATAAGATCCGTAAATCTGGCCTTTCCATGTGCGTAAAACGGCGCGAAGGAATCCTTCGTGGAAACTAAATGAAAACATCTTAATGACTCGGAAGTGTAATACGCATCGAGTGGTTCTGGCGGATTAACGGCGCGGAAATCCATTCGTACTGCTTTACGAGTGCTGACGTCAAGTTGGGCCACCCGAGGTTCTCTATGCATAATTACGCCGATTATAGGCTCGAAGTGGAAAAAAAAAAAGAAGTGGACCCGGTGTCCAATAGCGAGCGGCCACTTATTTTTAAATGTTTCAGATTGATTTAAAAGTCATTCCCGGATCGAGTGGATATAAAAAGCGTTTTAAGGGCACCTAAAAAATTTAACTGCATCGGATTGTCAATTTCGGCTTCTTTTTAATTTCATTGAATTTTGACTATTGTTTAAATTCTTTTTTTCGAGTCCAAATAGGATGATTATTTGTTATATTCGTATAGGTCGTTTGAAAATTCAATAGAAACTGTTTACAAATTTATAAATTTATACAAAAAAAGTAATAACAAAATTATTAAAGAATTAAAATTCAGTTAAATTCTTAAGGAATAAATGGCAAAACCGTTATTGACGATAGGATAAAACTTTTTACCGCTTCATCATATTTCAAACTAATACCAATGTACGTTATTTCAGTTTTTTCGAATTTTTTTTCTGTTCTCATACAAATTTAAACGTCACACGAGTACAAAAAGATTTAAAATGATAAATGGATCCGGGGAGGAGCGGAGGAGGAGAAGGGGAGGGGGGAGCGGGGCTCGATATAATCACACAATTCGCCATTAGGTGAAATCCAGGGACGTCCCGTTTTCGTGGCATCATCGTGTTCGCGTGCGTGAACTGCCGTGAACTGACGCTAATAGCCTTTTTACGAAGCCACACCAGCCGATTCCTTTTTTCCTCTCCTTTGACGATTTCGCTCGCTCGCTTGCGCGCACACACGAGCGTCAAATATATATATATATATATAACTGCCGAGGGGATTCCCGAACCTGTTGCTTACTCACACCGAATCTCGTGAGTTTTTCTCGTTTGTACACACGCGTATCCTCTGCGTGTACACATATATTATAAGTCGAAAGATAAAAAAGTGATGAGTTTTTGACGATCGTTTGTAGTATCATGAGAGGAGCACACCTAGAATTTTATAGGAAAAAATAAGCTAATGACGGGGATAAACATAAATGATGAAGTTGAATAGAAATGTTGACGTGAATCAACGTTTGTCTTGCGGTTGTTATGGTTATTAATGATACGCTTAATGCATTCATCAATTAAGAAAAGATTGAAAATTTCCAGTATGAACATTTTCAATAACTTAATATAAATTTATAATGTACTGCGTAATAGAGGAAAAAATTTCCTTTGAATCAAAGTTTCATTGCGGATGGATGATTATTAAATATTTTGTGGAACGAAGAAGAAAAAATTATGGTTTCGATGAAATATTTAGTTGGTACATTGAGAATTTATTAAGTTAAAATATTGTTCTAAAAACTAAATTTTCATAATAGTTTACATATTATATAAAATCAATATACTTAATGTAAATAACTTTTTCTTCTTAACTCAACAAAATATTTTATCATCCACCTGTCATGAAACTATGCTTATTTTTTTAATTATCGGTATTATTTAATATATTTTAAAACTAAATTTATTTGTACAAAATTATAGATATACAAAATATAGTTGATACGAAATTTTAGATAGGTTTAAATCAAATTAAAGATAAAGAAACGTCAGAGAATAGACAATTGTTGAAGTTATAAGAAAGGTTCTCGTAACAATAAATTAGATCGCTTACTGAATTATAGAAACCGGCTACATATTTTTATCAGTATACATAATTGGTTTTGTAAGTTACATTTAACTAGTAAAGAAATTCTGCAAAGGAAGCTTCTAACTTACCAAAATCTGAATCAATATTACTGCCTTACTCCGACTTCTTTGAACAATTTAAAAAAGATTCTCCATTGCAAACAAGCGCTTTCGAAAGGTAAACTTTTTTGTAATTTCTTTATTTACCAAAAAAAAAAATCATTGACTCGTCGAGAAATTGTAACTATAGTAGATCAAATCACTGCAATCTTTTAGCTTCTCTGGCCAGAATTCAAATAATAAATGATCCCAATGTACATGTGGAGAATATGATCAGGATGGAAATGCTCAATGTACGAAACTGTGAGGTTAAAATTATTTAAAAATTTAGAAAAGTTAAAACTAGTAAGACCTCTTAACGTTGAGTTGATTATAGCGTAACCAAATATTTTAGCATGTAAGCATTTATGTAATATTCTTAAAAATTATAATCTTCGGATATGAATTTCTGCTTAACAGTTCTGTATAAAAATGTAAAGCTAAATAAGCCCTGAACTAAGCTTCCATAGTTTAATAAATGAAAAAAAAAAAAAAAATATTTAAGTATTAAAGCATTCTGAGCACCAAAATTTTGTACCAAAGATGCAAGTTCTTCCTAAAGCCCCTAATTGATACTTTATAAGCCGAAATTGAACTTTAACAGCATATTATCGTAAATACAGAACACGAGGAAAATGTAATTAGTGATCTTCATTTTCCCACTTTTTGCTCGCACGCTTAGGCCACAATTAGCATAAACGACTTTATAACGCGGAAACGTTAAGGGAATTCCACGGTCGTCTTGCGGCCGGGAGGAAGGAAGAGATATATAGAGAGACAGAGAGGGAGAGGAAAAGGCAGGTGAAAGAGATGAAGAGAGCAAACAAAACGTCCCATCCAATGGTGTGCAACGTCTGATCTTGGAAGGCGTCAGAGGCCAAAAAGGCCTGCCTATAACTACCTGCGCAAAAGTGACCGGTTGAGTCCACCTATAAATACAGCGGCTCATCATTTCTTCCACATCAGTTCTCGTTCGCAAGCCCAAGGAAGTCGTAATAGAGAGCCTCATCGAAAATCAAAACAAAATCGCCAACATGGCCAAGTACACGATCGTCATATTGTGCGCCCTTGTTTCGGCTGCCCTGGCATTCCCAGCGATCGATGAAGGTAACGTTTCGTTTTTTTACGAATTCACGGGATAAAATTTGACCTTTTCTTTTCGCTCGTTTTTGCTTAAATGTTCATCCAAATGTTTTAGAGAAGCAATTATTATATGGATTTATGCAAATACTGTATTGCCATTTGCCTTTCACATTGATTTTATGCCAAATACTTTTTTTATTTTTTTCAATTAAAAAGACAAAATATAACATAAATATTAGAACGATAACAAAAGAATGATATTTTAATATTTATCTATGATATTAAATTAATTAAACTCTATATTATTGCAAGGTAAAATAGTATGTTTAATATTGAATCGGTCAGACTTGTTCATCACTAACTATGAGATTATTCTCGAAGTATCGTGAATTCATATACGCTGTCGGATGACCAAAACAAATTGATCAAGTTTTGCTGATGTATGTAAATACGTTTGGCTTAGAGTTTCCCGCTTCTGGCAATACTAATATCGTTTCCTAAGTAACTTCCTTACTGTTTTTCCTTCAAAGTAAGTCTTCCTTCAATCGATTATACGTAATTTTGATAATTATAAATTCAATAAATGATATTTTCAACTCGACCATTCCGTGGAAGATCTGAGCCAGCGGAAATAAGTAATTGCCAAAAAATCGCATTATTTACAAATAGTTGAAATAATCCACGCTTCTTTTCACAGAGCACATCAGAGCACCCAGGTCGCCTCATCACCACGGCGGCGGCGGCGGTGGTTTCGGGGGTGGCTTCGGCGGTGGCTACGGCGGAGGTCACCACGGAGGTCACGGTGGTCACGGAGGCCACGGAGGTGGCTACTACCCAGGCGGTGGACACAGCGGAGGTGGACACCACGGCGGTGGCGGTGGCTACTACCCCGGCTACCAGCAAAACTACGGCGGCGGAAGCTTCAGCAACAGCGCAGCCAATGCTCAGGCTTCCGCCGGCAGTGGTGGATTCGGCTTCGGCGGCTCCTACGCACATGCACAGGCTAATGCCCAGGCCAGCTCAGGGTGAGTTTAGCACCAGATTTATCATTTGCGAGCAAAGTGAAACTCTGCAGTCTTTGGACTAAATTTCGAGTTTCATCTCAGATTTATAATTAGAATCGATTCACACTTACTTTTTTTTTTTAAATCCTTTTAGAAACTATATAAATTTATTCTGAAAAATTTCATAATCAGATACATCAAGTTTAATATTAACAAATGAATGTTTTTGTTACAGAGGATTTGGCAAATAAAGGACACTAGAATAATAAACTGGACTGACTTGCAACGGATATTTCCGAATTGTAAAAGATGACTTGATGATACGAAGTTCGTTCTCGATAATCGGACTGGATTCGTTGCATTGAATTACGCTTATATGTTAATAGTATTTTAATTATCAATAAAATTTGTTATAAGTCATATTTTCAAACTTTTGCTGTCATCATTAACATCTTATTCTTTCACACTTATTTACCCTGTATTGTGCGTCATTTTAAAATATTATTATAAAATGTAAATAGTTTCAAACTTTAATTTTATAAAAATTTACTATTTCTTTAAAAAAATAAATCAAATAAAATTTCATTTTATATTGATACATTTTATGTAACGATTCCAATGATCTCTTTAAAAAAGTTAAACATTTAGATATGGCTGGGTAATTATCTTCCAAAGACGTTATATGAAATAAAGAATATATTTTATATCTTATATGCACACGTAAACACTTTTTTGAAAATTAATTTGCTTAATATTTAAAATATTTATACTTCCAGTCTCGTGGATGCGTAGATAATGATACATTTAGATTAATATTGTAAACATTCAGCATTATAATACTTTCAATACGTATCTTTTGATTATAAATTATATTATTAGCTAATAGAATAACATTATTGCAACCGAATACAATTTTAATTAATTAACGAAATTATCTAAATAAATGAATGCAGATTCTCTAAAATGCTTAAATGTCATATACAATTACGATCAAAAATAAGCAGATTTAAAAAGATTTACCTTATTTATCAGTCTCATATTTTCATATTTAGGAGAATTTAATATATCCTTCCTTTTTTAAAAAAAGCTGAACTCAGATTAACTGTATTCAAATAATTGTATTCAAGTAAACAAACAGCTCTTAAAGATTAACATAATTTTCCCCGCTAAATTTAGAAGAGTCAATAACAACATCTTCGTGCACAGGAATTGCTCATTCTGATGTTAGTTTATCTTTTTTTCTCTACGATTGACGGTTTGACGCTAGAAAGTCAGAAGCTCCTGCCTTTTCATGCTACTGATGCTGGAGCGCTCGTTTTTGAGGGACAATGTAGCATCAACTGTAAACATATTTTCAAATTTATTAATATATAAATTATATAAATTTGTAAAAAAGTAAATATACATTATATTTTTTGTAAAAAGAGCCTGTTTAAAAATAATTAAATAATTAAATATTCAAGGAATATTTTTTTTTGATATGCTCAAATAAATATTTACTTGATTTAAGGAAATATTTATTAAGTAATGAAAGTTATATTTAAATTAAGCAAATTTTTCTGACTTCAAGTCAACGTTTATTTCAATCTATAATTCAAACAAATATTTACTTGAATATAATAAATTTTATGCAAACTTACTAATATGTACAATTTATTTGAATACAATAAATTTCTATTCTGTGTAGGTTTATTTACCTTCGTGTGGTATTATCATCGCATCGTTAGATATTTTAAAATAATTTTTAACTTTTCAATAACAAACACCTATTCAAAAAAAGATCGACGTAAACAGAACGCTGAAAAGTTCGATCTAAACGAACTTTCTTGCGTCAAGACTTAAGACACTAGACGGGTCTTTTTTATCAACTTTCTACGTGAACCACCGAAAAATTTTATATAGAGAGGCTACCAACACTATACAAAAACGAGCGTCAATTATTTTTATTATAATGGTCATAGTCCAATTATTTGAATTACTGGTCTGCAATATACGGAATATAACTCGATAGAATGTTTCATCAACTATATCGAAATTCTTTTACCTGTGTTCGATATGTTGGTGACAAATCGGAGGCAAGGTCAAGATTAGAAATTTATGGATGGAATACTAGTGACTTCATTCAATGCGAATACGATAGAGGTATCTTTTATCGATAGTGGATAGCAATAAAGTGCAGACATCGATAAGCGCTTATACAGTTCGGAAACTATTGCTCGCGATTGTTGAGGATTCGCGATCGCGTAACGAGAGCGGCATTAGTTTAATAGCCTTTTCCGAGCGTTATTGTATATTGTCGCTAAGCTGAGCACCGAGGATGGAGGCTACCGGGATGCTGAGTGGTGCGCCGACGCGGCAGGAGGGCAGAAAACTTTGGCAGTACCTGTCCGCCATCTCCGGTAATAATTGTATTGGATTTTCTTTCAGAAGCGCCTCTATAGTAATTTCATGATTTTTTTTTGATTGCGATTGATTAAGCGTATAGTTTCGGTGTTGGTGAAAAATGTTGTCCAGGACTTAGTATTTGATATTACGGACGAATAATTGTACTAATTTTGTCTCGATGATTTCAGCTGAATAGAATCTTATTAACTAACGTAAATTATAAAATCGCTTGAAAACCATGACAACTTACTCAAGGTGTTTTATATTTATTTTTCAAGGCATCAATTTCTTATAGTGAATAATTTTTTAATTGAATGTTGCGGTAGGGACAAATGTTTTCATCATAAATGCTTATTCGTTTTAGAGTAAAATAAAGCCATTTATTATCAAATTCGTGAAAAATAAGTTTAACAGTATTTACTTGAACATTTATAAGTCGAATTGCGTGATAATTACTCGAGTAAATCATTGCACACGTATCGTCATAATTAATGCTTATATATTGTGTGTGATAATCGAGAGTTATACAGGGTATTTATTTATTTATTTATTTATTTATTTAATAAGTTTATTGTCATATTTACTTTTGCTTCCTTAATAACCTTATCTAGTATCTTAGTATCATAGTTCTTATATTCTATTTTTAGTTTATCACTTTTTGGATTTGTTTTCTATTCTTTGAACAAACCTTCTTTTTTTACATGATATTATTATCAATTTTTTTATCCATTCTTTCCTAGGTATATTATTTTTTTTATTTCGATTTGTTTTTTTTTATCTTCAGATTTCTCAATACATCCGTGAATGTCCTTAATCAAAATGTTTATTGCCTCATCAGGATTTTCAATAAAATCATATCGCTCCTATTCAATTTTGCTTATTATTCTTTCAAGTTTTTTGTAATTTATATAGCTTGTCTCTTTTTTTTTGTTCAACTTTTACTATGGGTTTTGCTACTTCAACAAAAAGTCGAAAATGGTCTGTTATTGGTATATTCAATTTGAAAGTTTTTGTGTTTAATGATTCGGTTTTTATGAAGATATTATCGATACATGTTTCACTTTCACTGATTAAATCATATGGTCTAGTCGTACATTTGAAACCAGGCTAGAAACCTTTTTCCAGAAAATTACTTAAAAACTCAAAGCTAGTATGGTTGTTATCTAATATGTCGATATTAAAATCTCCAATAAATAAGTGATTTTTAATATTTTTATTAATGTTTAAATACTTCTTTATATTCAGAATAAAATCCAGACAATTTAGATTATGCGATCTGTATATTGCAGATATTTGTAGATTACTATTGTTGTTAAGTTTAATAGTTGTGTTTAGAATCTTAAGCTTGCCAACTACTGTTACGTCAGTAAATTGAGATACATTTTTTTAATGTATACGACTACACCATCAGATTTGTTTATTTTGCTATGATTATAATAGATTTTGTACCCATTTAGTTTATAGTATTTGTATTGGTCTAAATTTCAAGTTTCAGAGCATACAATAACATATGGTTTGACTTTTAGCCTCATAATAAAAATTTGTAATTTTTCAAAATTTGCATTTAAGTTTCGAATGTTTACATATAAAATTAAGCTGCCTTTTGTATTGATATTATCATTAAGAGACTTTAAGTCATCACACTCAATTGCCTGTTTAAACATTTCGTTTTGTATATCATCCAGTACATCATTAATTGACATAATTCGCAATATTAAATCTAATTCGACCTTTAAGTTTCTTCGTTACTGCCTCGAGTTCTTGTACTTGACGAACTTTTCTCACTGGCTACTGATTCGATACTATTCCATTTTCTTAGATTTTCTTTCTGTTGTGAGATATGTTCCTGCTCCTTTTTTTTTAAATTGTCTGTTTTACCAAGATATCTTGGTATGAAAGGTTTGATAAGGTAGTCTATTGGATTTACTAATTTACTGATTTTTATTTTTAATATGCCACATTTCTCATTGTCATTTGCCATATAAGTTATGTTGTATTTTATTCCAAATGTATCATTGCTATATTTACAGTTTGTACAGCACTGAATATTTTTATTTTTACAATCTCTTGTTAAGTGTGTTCCTGCACATTTCATGCATACAGGGTTATTTGAACATTTAAACGGATTGTGTTCAAGTCTAGCACATTTAAAACATGGTTTAATGTTAATGACATCAAAAACTCTACAATTTTGATATCCTACAAAAAGTTTTACCATTTTTACTGTTAGTTGATATATTCAGTATTTTACCTTTTTCTTTTTCGTTAAAGTTTGAAAAATTTCTAGAGTTTATATCTGTTTCCAGAGATTTTTTTTTCTAAGTTAAACATATTATCAATATCTATTATTTTTATGACTGGGTTCTTTAGCTCTTCACTGCCAACTCTGCATATATGCTGAAGTTTTACTTCAAGATACTTTTTTGCTACCATTGCACTTTCTTGGTTTACACAACTGATTTTTATTTCATCTTTATCTCGTGTGTCAATTTTCTTTGTCTGTATAATTTGTCTTATAATTCTTTCTTTTGTTAGTAATATACAACTTTTTCTTTCAAATTTGTATTATCATTTTTATGTTTCCGTTTTACAACAATTTTGGGGATTACTTTGGGTTGTTCCGTTAGTACTTGTTTATAAGTTGCCTCTACATAAGTTTTTTTGCTAATTTCGGTCGATTCTTTCTCTTCTGTGTATAGTTTTTCAAGTATAGAATTTTTACTTTTTAATTCGGCATTCAGTTCTCTGAGGAGTAGAACTTCTGTTTTTGGTGCTGTGTTATCATATTCCTGCATTGTTGTATCCAAATTAGTCATTTCGTTTGTTTTTTCAACTAATAATTTATTATATTCTTGTTTTAGTGATTCATATTTAGTTTGGAGTTGCCTGAAACATGTGTACGAGTTTTGACAATCTCTTCCTGACTTCATTAATTTATCTTTCAAAGCATATAGTGCAACACGTGCATCAGCATAGTTCTCCTTGATTGGGGTTATGTCTACGTCCGGATGTTCGTCACAAATAACTAGAACACCAGTCACATATTTTTATATTTATATTTCACTCCTTCTAAAATCACTTTTGTGCCATACATTTTCACATAGTACACATATCACAGTTGAATTTACTTTATTAGAATGACATTTATACTGAATATCAGGAGGAATTGCCTCCGGCGGCAGTCCTCCGTCCGCCATTTTTTTTCCCTTTGTATATGCATATAATTTATATGTTTCAAGACAGTGTTCATAATTAAATGTACTCATTATAGCACCTTCGATTTTGATATTTAACATGACTTTAACATAGTTCTGCGAAATGCAATGCGTTATACAATATGTTTTCGCTTTTCGTTTCGAAATTATTTCCTTACCACAGCTCCATTATTGTTCAATAGTAAACACGGTAACAATTCCATTTCACAAGTTAATTCGTACGCTTGAAACTTGACATTTTACGAAATCTATGAGAAAAAAACTTTGCTTGCGCAGCCTGTTTTAGAGCGATCGGCGTGGGCACAGCCATGGCATGGTTTATACCGTCACTGCCCCGTCTCTGGACTGAAGACTCGTGGCTGCCGATCTGCGAAGAGCAGGCCAAGTATATTTCGTATATGTGCGCCATTGGTGCGATTCTCGGTGCTTTACCAGCCGGTTACTTGTCCAACAAGTTCGGCTGTAGGCGCCCATTACTCTGTCTGTCCGTTTTTTTCTTCCTCAATTGGATCCTCATCATCTTCGCGTACTATGTCTGGATGCTCTACGTTACTCGGCTGATCGTTGGCGTTGGGGTTGGTGCCTCGTGTGTCCTCGTGCCCACTTACCTGTCCGAGATCGCTGAACCCTCGGTTAGAGGAAAATTGGGTGTCATGTTTCAGTTGTTTGTTACAATCGGTTTCCTGCTCACGTTCTGTACTAACCTACTTCTGAACTACACCAACTCGGCTATCGTCTCTGTAGCTGTGGAGGTCATCTTCGTCATCACATTCCGCTATATGCCAGAGTCTCCAGTTTGGCTAGTAGTAAGTTTTCATTGTTTTCATAAATAGCCAGTATTTGGTTCCGCAAGAAAGAATCTTGAGTTTACTCGTTTAATTACAGAACCAGGACAGAAGAGCCGATGCTTCAGCTGCCCTGAGACGGCTGCGTGGTAAAGATTACGACGTCAACAAGGAGATCGCGCAGCTGTTGAATAATGCCAACGAGAACACGCATAGGATGAGCTCGGCCTGTGATCTCCATAGGTTGCCCACGCCCACAAAGGCTCGCTTCATCAGTTTCACTTGTATGGCTTTCCAGCAGTTATCGGGTACCAATGCCGCACTGTTCTACACGGAAAGCATAATCAAAGCGACCAAGAGCTCGCTAAAACCCAAGACCGCCGCCATCTTTATGTCTGGCATTGAGGTTTGTCATTTTATTTGTCATACTAGGAATTTCGTAACGAGGAACCTTTTCCGTGCCTCGGCTTTATCGATTGCATGGTCGATTTTTTAGTGCTTTGCGTCTGTGATCGCTGCTGGAATAATAGATAGAATAGGACGGAAACCGCTTCTGATAGTCTCCTCGGTTGTGATGTCGTGCAGTTTGGTGGCCCTCGGTTTGATCTTCAAGCTCCAAGAGAACGAATGTGATGTATCGAAGCTCGGATGGCTGCCAGCAGTTACATATGTATTCTTCAGATTCGCCTTTTCATTGGGGTAAGTTGAAAGTTTTGAATTTCTACATTACGTCGATCTAGATTTGAAGCTTAATTTGGAAACTTTGCTTCCAGAATGGGACCGATCCCGTGGATGTTGATGGGTGAGCTATTCACAGTTAAGCTGAAAGCTAATGCGACGAGTTTTGCGGTGGCGCTCAATTGGTTCTGTGTATTTTTTGTAGCCATTGTTTTCCCACTTATGTACAAAGGTTTCCGCTATTCCGGTGTTTTATGGATTGACGCTGGGTTAATGGCAATATCGGCCATCTTTACCTGCTTCGTGGTACCCGAAACCAAAGGCTAGAGTATTCAGGAAATGCAAAAGGAACTTTTGGGAAATAGGCGCACAAACAGATCGACCAACGCACACCGACGCACGTACACCAGCTATCTGTGAGAGTTGTTCGCGTGAATCAAACTCACAGAAGCGAGAGCGTCTTACACTAACGTGGAGTCAAGGAAGAAGGTCAAATCTACTGATGTGTCGATCGCAACACTATATAAACACGGCCGAGCAATCAGAATTGACGTATTCTTGTCTCTTTTCGCCAAATAAACCTCTCTATTCGAAATCAAAATCCTAATCATTTTGCTCTCTTTCCCACCTCAAAGCACCCACGACTAATTGTTCGCTTATTACAAGCAATAACGAACTCATGAAGGTATAAGTTAAGATTGCGTTTCCTCGCGGTTAGCTTGGAGAACATTGCGCCCTCCAGTGTACCTGTTGTGCTTATAAGAGCACTGCACTCGAGCAAGCCTTGAAAACATTGCGCTTTCTTGGCAAACCTTGAGCGCAGAGGATAAAAAAATAACCCCTTTACGATCCATTGCGTGGTCGTAAAGGGACTTATTAACTATAAGCATATCTCGCTGCTAACTTAGAAAGTATCGCGCTTTCTTTGTCAATCAGCATGCTTTCCAGCAGTTCTCACGGAGAAGGTGGAAAAGTAGTGCACTTATCCACCGAACCACATGAGAAGAGAGAATAAAAACATCTGTCTATTGCCCAATATGCGGCAGCAGACAGACTGAAAATAAACTTAAGTATAATTAGTTTTAAGATAATATTTGGGCAATACTCGCGGCAAGTTAGGAGAGCATTGCACTCTTTTAATAAACCCGCTGCGCTGTAAGCGTGCTCCCCAGTTGGACGGAATGACATTGAGTCGTCCACCGAACCTGGACGAGCAAGAGGCGGTAGATTTATACGCTAGTGTATAATCAAGCCACCCGAATTACCTTGTCTGACCCATCTCGCCTGTATCCATTGGGACCAGTACTCGCTCTGGCGATGATGAAGCCATTGCGCGCTTCATTATCAGAGTGAGGAAAGCTCGCCCTAAATTTTCCCGGCCAACTATTTCCCCTCTGCGCGGGAAATTGGAACGTCAATAAGAGGGGAAATTTAATTAGCGTCAGTGTGGCGAAGTAAAGGGGCCACTACTCGCTTCTTTATCTGCTCCGCAGCACTGACGTGATTCGGGGGGCAAAAACCTTTAAAACTGTTAGTTTCGAGATTCGCAGCCGAGTCCAGCACACGAATCTTGCCTTTTACCTCGAGTTCGAGCGTAAAAGAAACATAGTAACCCTAGCACGTGACACATTTGACATATAAATTACAACATAGATAGTTACTTATTAGAGGTAGAAAATCGAAATTAGATGGCCAACGTTTCACGAAAAGATTATTTTATTATTCAGGTGTACACAAATATTATGAATAAAAAACCCACCCTAAAAGTATTATGTTTTTGAATTGACAAACGTAAACAATATATATTTATTTTAACACACAACTGTATATTAGGAAATAAAATGGATGCGGAGTTGAGGCTTAAATACACCATGTTTGATCACGTGTCACCGTATCAGCCAATCGCTTATGAGAATTTGTGCATTAAGATGCTTTTATTATTTGCCACCAGATATCAACCCAAACGATCTTATTTCCCAATCCATACTGTCTACAATTGTTTAAAGAGATGTTAATAAAATGTTTAAAAATCAGCAATATGATTTAATAAGAATGTCAAAACTATGTAGAACTCACATAAAGCTAAACTATGAATAGTACATTTCGACACGGGGGCGGAAGAGGATTATTTCACTCACGAGACGTTTTTCGGCCGAGCGAAGCGAGGTCGAAAATTCGAGTGAGGGAAAAATCCTCTTACGCCCTAGTCTCGAACCGTATTTTTCATCACGAGAGCCGTAAAGTCGCATCAAACATGCGATTTTGTGGTTAGAGTGACGAAAAAGTTTTTTTTAATAAATTTTGGATGGTCAACATAAGCGTTTTCTTCGAATTATTTCTGCGATCCAGTATATGTAATTCGTAACTTTGGGGTAAATACGTGGCCAGCTTTTAGTGCCGCATCCGTTACCTTTTGAATAATACCTGCAACATAAGAAATATTTGTAGAACACAAATGTTACTTCTATGTAACACTAATTCAAGTTCTGTCTATAATTAATAAATGATTTACTTATACCAACAATAACTATCGATCGATCAGATCTACGAACCACCGAAAGTAAACCACCGCTTTCACCCCTAAATCATTAAAACTATTACATTTTCAAATTACATTTCTCAGCAAAAACCAGTTCACCTGCACAGACAATTTACAAAACCAGAATCTCATCCTCTCTACAAGTATCCCGCGCATAACATATTATCGGTAATGAAGTCTTCGTCATAATTTGGCTGATCAAACAATTCTTTCGGCATTATTTTAACCCAGCCAATCGCAACCTTGGTTTTTCCATCGTAATCAAATGTTTGTGAAAATAATTGTTCTCAAATTACATTAGGTACGGTACACACTATTATTATATAAATTTAAAGGTCTTTGTTCTTGGAATCGCGCATCGGTATCACGTTATTTATTTAAATGAAGCAATACGGTAACTGAATGATTTAACGTAGTTTAAATTTTTTACAGGAGATAACAAAATTTTGTAGATGTACATGAAACTCTATAATGATTGCGTGTTTTACAAATTAACATTTTTCTTTAATCTCACAGCAACGTTACAAAGCATTACTAGAAAGAACATACTAAGGCTTTATTTCTTATATTACGTTAGTAACTTCTTTATAAGGAAAAAATATGAATAATCAAACAGTCGGAGAAAAGGAATTAGAACTCACTTTTATCTGGTCAACAAAGAGACTTGACTAGGCTTCACTAATTATTTAAATTTGCGAGTGATTATTATTATTAGTTTATCTCCACAAAATTTTATATATTATAAGTAGTATTTTTATATCTCTTGTGTGGGATTCTTATTAAGTCATATAAGTTAGAGTCTTTTCATTTTTTTTAATTGTTTATTTCTTAGGAAAGGCTTAACCGATTCTCAATTTTAAAATTTTAAGAGGATGTACTATGGTCGGAAAGACTCCATCCATATTCACAGAGATTTTTGTGTTCGAAAATTTCGTTCATAGCGATTTTTATCTCCCAAATTTTCGACGTCTAAAATTCCGCAAATTGTGAATGGGATTTCATGAAACTTGAACCACAAAATGTTTACATCATTACCGAGATGGTGACAAAGAGTTTATTCCTAAAATGAATCTCTATCTTTATATATTTCGTTAAATGCAAGAACTGGTAAGATAGAAAACTTTCCGAGTATAGGACATCCGTTAAATTTTTTTATATTTGTCGTTCTTTTAAAAGAATTTCTTTTAATTAAATGTAATTATTATTTCATAATTTTTTCATTGTTTAAAAATGTAATTTTTTAACAGATTAAATTTTTCTTCTTCTTTTGCGATTAATGAGGCTGATAAAAAATTTACACCGTGTATTTAAAAAAGTTTAATAAATTTAAATCAATAATAAGTGTACTGCAACTACGAGAGAAGAAGAGTGCAATACGCTACTTTTACAGTGCATTTAAAAAAATATAATTTACTTAGGTATGTACTATAATTTGCCTGCTCTTTTGTATAATTTGTGCATAGACGGGACTGACGCATGGAAAATTCTTTACAGCACATTTTCGATATATGTCTCCTTTTAAAATGACAGATGTATGATTCATTCGCCTCCGATATCTATACGTAGAAATAGCTCTTATCTTAAGACCTTAAAACTAAATTAAAAAACAGTCATATATGAGATGCATTAATTTCTACTTATTAATCCCTATCCAAGCAAATTTGGATAAACATTTAAAGCGTACATCAAAAGCAAAAATTTTTTTAAAAATTGATCGTATATTTTTTGATCTTTATATTACTATATGCATTACTCATATGCCAATGAATAATCTTCCCACCTATGTTTTATTTATTTTCTATAAATAAGCTGGATCTAAATCAGAATGATTTTTTGTTTCAAATTTTGTAAAATTCGAAATAAATGAATTATTTTGAAATATTTTCAAATCGAACACTGCCGCTTACACCGAAATAAAATAAGACATTTATTTTCCTATTTCAGTTTCGGTTTTTTTTTTTTTCACTAATCGCAAATGGTTTTATAATGAATGGACATTAAGGTAATACGCATTCTAGCCTCAGGTTATAAATGCTTTCGATAATGTTACTACATAAGTAACCACCCATCCTCCTTAAAAATCAGTTCGTGTTTATACGTTTCTCCAGCTTGATCGGTTTTTATCAATTTTTCACTTTTCAAATTCGAAGAAAATTCTTAATAAAATGGCCAAGTTTCTCGTTGTTTTATTAGCTTTCATTGTTGCTGTCACGGCGTATCCTGCTCTTCACGAAGGTAATTAAAAAACACTGAATATAGTATGAAATGTTGTTCATATGAGCCAGCTTTAACTATTAGTTTCATGGAAATGTTTAAAATTCTAATATCTTGTTACGTCCTACGACGTACCTTGTAATTAAGGTCAATCGTTCAATGAAAAATTATTATTTGTAAATCGGAATTTAAGCGAAATGAATGCGATGCGAAAGAAATAAAATTTAAAAGTGTATAATGGTGAAATACATACGTAGCATTTCACAATCTTTTGTAATACGGCCAAATCGAGCACGAATTTTATTCAATAATAACTTTTCATAAATTATATGAGAATAAATAATAAGTCTCGAACAATATTCAAGACTTAACAATCTTTTATAAATGTGTTAACTGAACAATTCTTTTTAACATTGAATGAATTTACAGACAAAGTGAGGATCGCCAGAGCAGTTTACAATCCATTCAATTACAATCCCTACAACCAATATGACCAATACAGCCAATACAACAACTACAATCAGTACCCCACGCGGTATCAGCAACGATATCCCGTGGAGTATGTTAATCGGCCATTCTTTAGAGCTCCACAGCAACAAGCTATCAGTGCTCATGCCCAAGCATCAGCCAACAGTGGATACTTCGGTGGCTCTAGCTCAGCCACAGCCTCTGCTAACGCTGGATTCCAAGGGTAAGTTTGTCGCTAGTTACGATATACAAGGGGCTTTTGTGAATTCTCTTTGAAATTATTATTACTTGAAATATAATATTCTGTAGAGATAGCAAAGCTATAACTTTGAAATTTTATTTTTGTTTCAGAGGTCTAGGAATATTCTAAAATTATATCTACGCTGATTCAAATCGACTTGCTTACGTCGTGTTGATGAAGAAATAGATATTTTACTTGTGCAGTTATATCAAATTTGTTCAATTTTAAATAAAATACAAATCTAATCAACTATATAGCCATTTTTTATGACGTATCGTCAGTGCATGTTAGTTTGTAGAGTTAATGGAATTTTATATTGATATGCTTGAGGACTCCACTGATATAGGTATTTCTTTTACAAAAGAATTTTGGACTCTATGTAAAATGCAAGTTTGCGTGTTTTATATAAGAATTTTATTTAATATAATATATTTTAAATACATTTTCCTAAATTTAAATTAATACATTAATGATCGATTAAATAAATGCTTTAATAATCTTATGCTCGCTGGGTCCTTTGCTATAAAATTATAATTCTAAGCTACGTACTAAAATCTTCTAAACGTTTTATCTAAAATAATAATATCTCTTGATGAAGATGCCAACAGAATTTCGCTTACTTATGTAGCTCTACGCTGTGCTCAAATTTTCGAGGCATTTGTTGAATAATTTATGAGATCTGATGATTCATTGGAGTCTCTGTTTATTGTGAGGTCGAGGAGGGACGCCTTTGCTTCTTCCTACAAAATAAAGCAATTTATATTTATACAAATGGAACTTTTAATTTTTACACTTACGGTTCTACTACTAGAAATGTTTTCTGTATGAAATTCCTCTTAAATCTGTTAATTGTATTTAGATATAGACATATTTCAATTGAGTCTGCAAATGAATGCAGTGTCTTTATTAATGTTCTTTGTACGTAAATAAATTAAATGTATTTTAATGAAACGCACCGGTGTTTGCAATAAGTTTAAATATAAATATAAATGTTTTAAAATGGCTATTATGATCGATAGTGTTTTTTAAAAATTTTAATCCAATAAATATGAAAATTTTAAATATACGTTATTGTGAAAAGCAAACATGATTTAAGAAGTCAGTGGATCAAACATACGTAGGCGAGCCACCATAAGCAGTGGCCACGGAACTGGCAATGCCACCTTTTGCGGTCGAGTAGCTGTTGGCGATGGCAGTAATCAACCCTGGCAGGGATTCCGAGTTATCCGACGATCCTCGACGACCTGTACCTCTAGGGAAGCTGAATACCATAGGGAAGAAGTTGTTCAAGCTCGGGTAGTTCTTGTTCTTGCGGCCTTTGCCGGGTTTCACGGGAATGAAAGGTGATATGGGTTCGTCGTCCTCATCTTCGTCCTCGTCCTCGTCCTCGTCGTTCACTGGGACGGGAATTTTCTTGCCTTTTTTGGTGTGACCTTTGGTTGGCTTGGGGGTGGTGATAAGGGATTCGATGGACTCTTGATCGGCTGGCTTTTCCGTTCCGTTGTCCATGGGGTTGTCCTGAGATTTCGAATTCTTAGTCAATATTTTTACACGTGTATACACTTGATTAAATCGATATTTTTAAATTAACACGAGATATTCATCAAAATCTACATAGAATTTAAGTCCTACCTGTGGCTGATCGGCGACAGCCTCTTCGTGCTCCTCCTTGTGCTGTTCCTGTTCGGGCACCTGTTCGTGCTGCTGATCGACCGCCTCGTCGCTCTCGTTCTCCGGCGCAGCTGGTGCAGCTTCCGCATCGGCGCTCGCGATCTCGGGCTCGTCAACCGGCTCAGGCCCATCCTTCAAGTACTGCGGCTGACCGAAATAAGCACCGCCACCCACGGAGTTGCCCTGGGCATAAACGCCACTCGCTTGATCACCGGCAGATTGCCGAGCTGGCCTGTAGAAGCCCGTGAACATCATGGTCCTCTGGGGATAAGGATGATAGGACGCTCTCTTGTCGCGTATGATCATCAGAGGATTGCCGAAGACATCCAGCATTACCGGCATCCCCACTGTCAATGGCATTGCATTAGAATATCAATATCTGCGACGACCATATAATTGTATCTCATGATAAAATTCACAAAACTTTAACAACTATGGGTAGGATGCTGAATTAATCGCCAATGAGGTATAATTAATTTAAAAAAATGTAGGTATTAAAGCTACAGAATATTTGTAAGAAGCAGCTCAATATATGTTCACTCCAAATTCTAAAGTTAACCTAAAGCCTTCAATATACTCACAGTCATCCGTAGCTGGTACAGCTCGAGATTCGATCATCGTCACAGCGAAGGCCGCAACGATTAAAGCTAACGGTCCAATCGAGGATACCATGTCTAATCTATATGTTTCTTCTACCGTGGACAAAAGATCAAAAACTAATCCAAACCAATTAACCGGATCTTATAGTCCCTCCGAAAGCACGATGAATCTAAACTGCAAAGTATACACTGCAAACCACCAAAGGATCTCGTGCTTTATACCTTCGTGACTGTCTTGCGGCAACTTCGATGCGCTGCTGGATCGGCAATTGCTTTTATACGCGTAGGACGGCGAAAAAGCCCCAGGACGATAGGTTGCACACGCATCCCTTCTTCTTCCTCCGGCTCGTCGTCGTCGTCGTAGTCTC
The DNA here is from genome assembly GCA_900490015.1 of Megastigmus stigmatizans. Lineage (NCBI taxonomy): Eukaryota > Metazoa > Arthropoda > Insecta > Hymenoptera > Megastigmidae > Megastigmus > Megastigmus stigmatizans. The sequence goes on along the minus strand of UELV01172824.1, from coordinate 14,112 downwards.
TCCACTTCATTAAAGGTATAGACGGCGCGCGCGTGTGCAAGGAGGCCCACGGTATAACGCACAGACACGCATCGCTCATGAATATACGTGCGATGAATGGACAATCGTTTAGCCGACTGAAAATTCAATGAATCTCATTGCAGTCGCGCGGTGCGTTGGTTAACTTTGGATTCGGACTCTCGTCTCTCTCTCTCTCTCTCTCTCTCTCTCTCTCTCTTTCTCAGCTTTTGCGCACCTTCTCGTGATCTGATAAAGTGTGTTGTGGCTGCGACGATGGTGTGTGCAGCAGGAGCAGCTCTCGCGGTGCGCGAAGGTTGCCTACGAGGAGTCATAAGTGCAAAAATTAGAATTAACGTGAGCTGAGTAGTTGAGTGTTGTTTGAGCCACGAGAATAATGCCTATGTATTTACCTCGTAAGAAAGAACTGCCGCGGATTCTGAATTATGGCCGAGATGAGATTTCGATTGTTCCATGAGTCGTGGATTTAGGTGATTACATTTGATAACATCTGTCTGCTCTCTCGTATTCATTTAAACGATATTTCGATTGAGCTTTTATGAATTGTTTTGATGGCTTTTATAAGTCATGAAATTTTTGTATGGAAAATTGTGTTTGAACCTCAAATGATGGGTGCTATTAAATTTATTATGAGTGTATAAAGCAAAGGATAAATGGGTTTGATAAGTATCACATAAGCAAAGGAATCGTTTCAAGGTTCAGAAAAAATGATTGTAGTAATATAAAAATATAAAATTATTATTAATTCCATTTAAATTTTAATAGAACAAGTTATTGTGCTTTGAAATTATCAATGTATAACTCCTAAAGCATCCAATGTAAGATCAAGACATATCTTCTGATTGTTTCACGGTATTTATATATTGTATATTAAAATTTAGCAAGTGATAGATTAGAATATAAAAGTAGTTTATCAGTTTTCGGAACTGTTTTTGTTTAAATGTACATAATCAACGATTTGATAGAAAACATTTTAACGAAAAGTAGTGCTATCAGTACTCATCAATACACCGCTGCGCACGTCTTTGTTATTCATGTATTTTTGCACTAGAAGGTTAAAAATTAATACAATATTGAATCTTCTTTGATTAAAATAATCACATTTTCCACAGCGTGCAGTATAAGAAAAAATGATTTATCCAACGAGTCCGCCAGGAGCATTGATATATTCTAGAAAGGGAATCTCATGTGCGTCAACGGGTCGACCTTTTATTGGAATTATTTTTATGTAGTCACTAGCTTCCGTTGTCGGGAAACATTGTTCCAATTTCTATAATAAAAAACATTTTATTTCTTTGCAAAAACAACATAATTTTAAAAGTCATTCTAGTAAATATGAATTATTCGTAAGTGTTAATTTTTAAGTTATAAGTATGTGTCTAATAATTACAATGAATATAGATATAACATGAAGATTAATATCTCTATTGCACTATAATTTACTAATATATTATCATCTAATAACACATTTAATTATTAATAATCTTAAAAAGGTATTCGTTGGAAAAAGAAGGAAAACAATAATAACCATTTATACTAAAAAAAGTAGTATTAGAGTAATACCTGGCATTTTTGTGCATTTTTCCTTGATGAACACCAAAACTTATCTCCCCGCTCACAATCATCAATAACATGACTATAAGCTGGCTAGTTTTCAACATTAATCAATGATTATATTTATAAAAATGTTATACGAAAGCAAAAAAAAAATAAAACAAATGATCAAAATTAAAAGCTCGTTAGAACAAAATTCGAATTATCTTCAATTATTTAGAAACAAATATTTTTTACTCTTATTTTTCAATGATCATAGTTATAGCGAAGCGACTATTTGCTTCATCTGTTATTACCTGAAAGCAGTTCAGTAAAAGGACGGTAATAAATGCCAATGACAAGAAAGTTTCCATGTCTATATTTGCGTTTGACTTTCGTGCAAGACGAGCATTTGCGGATTAAGTGCGAGAGAGCTGTTTCTTCTTTTATTCGATCAACTGCAAATTGAAATAGCTGCACGTGCCATTGATAATTCCATCAGCCACTATGCCAAATTGTGTACACACGCTCGCTCAGATCGTTATTGGCTGATTTTGATAACCCAACTGAAAACAATTAAAATATTCATATGTATATCGTTTTTGTGAAATTCTATTTTTTATAGATTATCGAATAATTATTTATTTGAAAAGTTTAAAAACTATTACCTAAGAATAGGTAAAAAAGAAATGTTCAAATGTCGTAAGAAAATTATATATATCGTGTGATTGTGATATAGTATTATTGCATTAATTCGGTAAGAATAATTATCGTACAAATAAATCTTTTCAAACGGAGTCTACAAGAAAATGCAATCGATCACGTAAATTGCAGCTATACTGAATATTCAAGCAACGATTTCTAAAAATACATTTTCCCCGATCATAACGTATTTCAAACTATACACACTGGAAAAATTAATTTGTCCGCGCGCTCGCACGAAAAAAAAAAGAAGAAAGAAAGAAAGAAAGAAGCTTTTTCTTATGTAAGAATACGCGCAATTTGCATCGGCGTGCGCGCGTATACAGCTTTTGTCTCTCGTTTACTTCCTCCCTCGCGCACACATACACACACAGACACAGGATTCCTCCATCGCAATCTTTATTTATTTTCGCAAAGAAAAACGCGCAACGAGAGAGAGAAAGAGAGAGACTGCGAGTCTTGGCCGAGCCGTGCACGAAATATCAAAACGATCTTCATTGGTTGCAATACTGTGGAATTTCATTGAGTCTGGAAAATAAGGAGTCTCGAGAGTAGCTACGGCTATGTCGTGGGAATGAATGAGCACGAGGTAGCCTCAGCTGCGCAGGTGTTAAGTGGCCGATCGTCGACTCAGTTGGGAGCGACGCTGATCGGTGGATATACGCAGGAAGTGAACGATCGATTCCGAGCTCCAGGCTCGTAAACAACGCCCACCTCATTTAATGAATTCGCGAAGGAGCACGCCAGGCAAAAGAATGCGAATTATCCAAAGCTATGCGCGTATACTCGTATAGAGGTGCGATTTGCTCTTTTCTCCTCGTTTTCCTTTTTCGCGCGAGCTTATGTGCGAAGCGCGATCCTCGACGTGCCTCTCTCCCTCTCGCTCCAATGGCATATCCCCGCTGCAGACCGATTGATTAGTCTACGAGCCACGATTGATTCAATTAGTGCGCATGCTCGGGTACTACTGCCGAGAAATTCTTTTGATATGTGGTTCAAAATGAAAACAAAAGGAAAATTATAAAACTTTTCCCGAACGATTTAATGTGTCATCGGCAAATGACGATATCCTGGTCCAAAAAAGGATTAATTCTTAACTACCAGATACCCAATTCAATTTTAATTTATTTCCCAACATAATATTAAATACACAATACATGTACAGATATATTTCTTCTCGAACCGGGGGGGCTGGTGGCCATCTTTCTTGAATACAATGAACAAATAAAAATTAATTGTTTAACGGCGTTTCGTCGAAGTAGATTGTTCGGCTGTCCTTTTTCAGCTGTTAAAATTTGCATACTTACACGTGTCCACCCACACACACACACACACACACATACGTTATTTAGGTTACCTAATCACAACCGTATATACGTAACACATGTACATGCGAGCGAATTTTGGTCAGCTTAAAAGTATAAGGCCGCGACTAAAATGGCGCTCGGGTCTCATCAATCTCAACTTCCTCATTATTTGCACTCGCTAAATTCACATCGTTCGCCTATACGATCCCGCATCCAAAGTAAAAGAAAGATGAATCGCGGATGCCGCCACTTGAGCAGGTATCCGCGACTATATTTACGCAAACACGCTGAAAACTGTATTTTTCGTAAAAAAAAAAAAGAAAAAAGAAGAAGACGAGAATGAAAGAGGAGCGCAATGACGCGAAACAAGGCGGATCTGAGAAAAGACGGCGGCGTTCTTAAAATTCGAAATGCACATCCAGTCGTCCAGACTCGCATGGACTTCTTAATTGTCCTCGAAGAATTATCGTTCGCGCGCCCCAACAGCACCAATTCATATACATATATATATATATGCTACTCGTCTAGTCCGTATGACTCGCATAATATTAATACCCACACGATGCAGATTACGTTGTTACGGTGGAAACATTACATCAAGAGGTCGTTTTTCCGGAAGTTGCGATTTACCGATCTTTCGCTTGGAGATTGACGCGCGGTTCAGTTGCAGCAGCAGCAACATCAGCAGACATACACTTCACGCGCTCTGCATTTTGCATGAGTCTTTTTATTTATAACCGCGCGGCCGCCGCTGCTACTGGTATATACATCGGTATCCGGGAATCGGGAAGTTTTCGTCGCGGTGACCTTGAGCTGTCTACAGCAGCGGTTCCCGATCGACGATTCATGGGGTAGTTGTGCACTTTGACCGTGGGATGTATACACTTGAAAGCTTACAGACGATCGTAAAGTATCCATACCTCTTTTGTTGCGCGCACCTGCTTTTCTTTACTCGATAGGCGAATATTAATGTAATCCACACACAATGATTATCCGCAATCGACTGAATGTCTTGAACACAGATTGGGGGGGGGGGGGACTTCGTAATATTTGAAATATATACGGTTTGTAATGAACACGAGAGATTTGAAACTGTTTACAAATTGTATTCTTCATCGGAAATGGAACAATTTCTCCGAATGATTGATATATAGTATATACTTATATATTGCGAGTATATATATAACGTCGTCTCGCGATCCAGAGCATTATCAGAATTCCCGGTATATATCGGCTGATAAATACTCGTCGCTGACAGCCGCTCAACACGGCAATTCCTCATTTAGCTATAAAATATAAAGGTCTTTACCTATAGCCACGCGCGCACGCGCTATATGTTTCGCGAGATCCCAAGATGTAAAATGCGTTCTTTGACCCAGAAGCGCATGATTCGTAAATTGCAACGACACGTGGATACGATATGTATATTCGCTTCCACGCGGAACATTTTTTGGCGCAGCGGTTTTCTTTCGACCGCCGTTTCCGTCAGGATAGTTGTAATGTTATATATTATGCTATAAGGTCGAGTTATGTCGGTGAAGCATGCGCTTTATTCGCGAAAAGTATATACGCTGCTTGGATTCAGTCAATCAATGTCGTGTAGCAAAGTGTCCAGGGGAAGAAAAATTGTTACGAGAGGCTCTGGTACTGAGCCTTGAATGTATGTTCTTGACCCCTTTAAAATAAAGAAAAAAACAGATCAAACTTTGACAAGCTATATCCGTCTTTAATCCAACCATATGTACAGTTATTTATTAAGGAGGTCCAGCAGATTCCTAACACTTTTATATGTTTCAAGTATAGATACAGTATATAAATTAGAAAAGGCAAAGACTTTAAAATTCATAATCGTGACTATCGACATCTCCGACTTTCCCGACAAAGAGATGGCAACCACTTCTCGGCATACATCCAACTTAGCTTAGCTTCCTTCGCACCTCCTGCAGCTTTCGCAAAACCGTGCGTCAGTGTATATATATCTATATTCATATAAGGATGGCCAATAGTCATGATCATCTCTTTCCAGCGTCTATTTCCACCGAACTGCTACGAGAGAGTGCAACGTTCTCTCGTGCACTTGAAATTCAATAGATCTCAACGTCGTTGAATATCAAAGCGCGCCGTTCATTCCGTTAGGGTTCCCAAGTCTATTCTAACTCAATGCGCGCGGCACTTGTTAGTCAGGACTGTTGTGGCCGCTTTAGCCTTGTCTTGGTCTGGTGCGTCTGTCCGTTTCCCGGGAAAACCGCAAAAATGCGCGCATCCACTTTGCATCGCAGATATAACCTGCGAGTCCGTTGATCCTCGGTGTCAGAATGGGGTATGGTGCGTATAATGTATCAGGACGACCGGATACAAACTCATGGGGGACAACGAATCTGGAATCGACAAATGAAGATGCGGATCGTTTACCCCGTCGCACACCGCCTGCGAGCATATAATGCCAAGTTGCACGCACACTGACGCGTATCGTAGCGTACAGCCGAATGACGCACGCTTTAAGCGCACACGCCCGCCTCTCCCACCGACTGCGACTAAAGAACGGGGGGGGGGGACATTTAATAAACATGCTTCTTTAATGGTGTGCGCGCGGCTGCGATTATTAAGGAGATACCTTTTAACGCCCGTGAGGATATTTTTAGAGTCGGCCGAGACAATTTTCAGATCGGAGCTGTCAAGGCGATATTGGCGCAATGAATATAAGCAGTGTCGAAAGAGAGTATGCAGATGTATAGGCTAACGGAAATTAATTGGTAGTATTAGACAGTAATGATGTTGAGTGTAAAGTGATATTGTATGTGTTGAACTGATTTGATTTGTCGATAGATTTCAATACGTGATCCTTATGTACAAGTGTCGTACCGAGGCGAGACAAGTCGGTTGCGTCTTGATTACAAATACCTTTTAAGCAAAGAGGGTTTCCACATCGCGATTACGACTCGGATACATAGCCATTATTTCACTGACTCAGAATTTTCTCGGGATCGAGGATGAGTCGTGTGTGTAATCTTCTACGAATGGGGATGACAGACATATTGCGAGGAACAGATGTATCTGAATTGAAATCCCGTGAAACTCTTGTAGGATTTCGTTGATTGTTTTTGCGATAAAAAAAAGAAAGATTTTACTTCAGCTTGTTGTTTAGTTGAATTTTATGGAGTTCATAAAATCCCTTGGTAAATGGAAATGAGATACTAAAAATCTTAACCTGGACGGAATACTGATGCTGGTCTGACAATGTTTCTGCGAATCAACGTCGAAAGTTGCTTGAAATATTTATTGATACATCTGGGAAAATAATATAAATATGGCACTCTGATTAGTCGCAACTCAATTCTAACGCATCTAGAATTACATTACACGGCGCAGTACGTTTATTATTTAAATACACAAGTGGAAAGGTGTCTGGCATTGACGGAAAATTATCTCACTCATAAAACCTTTGTCGACGGCATCGTAAAAATCTCTCCTCTTAGTGCACCACACATATCTGCAATGTCTTGCGAAAGTGCGCATTGACGTTCCTCCCTCTCAATTCCCATATTGTCGGTAACGTAATTGGTCCTAAAGGCATGAAAGTCAGCTTTTACGAGTACAGATACATCCAGGATGGTGATTTTCTCGCTCTGCATAAGACCTTGATAACCTGTGCGCACAAGGGAACGAATAGCAAATTAATGAAGTCCAATGTCACTGACGTAGACGATATATCAAATGGACGCTGAACGACGTCATCGTAAAACTCTATAAACAAAATAACCATTAACCGATGTCTTTGAATGCACAATTGATATTATGAAACGGTGATTAGACATAATTTTCAGTTCAATTGTGGAAACAAAATTACCTTTGCGGATTATGTGCACATTTTCGTAAATGCATGGATTTCGGAAAGTATTAAAATGCTGAAATAATGGTATTTCCTCTTTTCATGCTTTTGATCCATTTCATGGTTGCTTTATTTGTTGTTGCATGAATATATACGACGTGCTGTATTAAATCCGTACATCAATTACGTCAACTGGACTCGTTAGGGAAACAATAATTCTTTCTACTTCCTTTTTAATTTTAATTCAGTATTTGAAATTCAAAGTAGTTAGTTATATTTGGAAGAGAATACCCAGGCAACGGAGTCAATGAGGCCCTTATAAATATACAAATTCGTCACAACGGTTATTAATTTGTCTAATTATTATTTCGAATCCTTATTGTCTGGAATATGATTATGTTCTTGCAGATAATGAAATACAAATTATTGTGACACGTATTATGCAATTTTTATATTAAAATTTTAGCAATAATAATTATTGAATATTGAACTCGATTTTGCGTTGATTAATTATTATTAACGAAATAATAGGTAAAATAGACATATTCAAAACAATTTTTTTTCTAATATATGAACTGAATATTAGAAAATAATTATAAGACTTCGAAATACTCATTGATATAAGATATTGTATATATTTAGTATTCTAACGCTTTCTTGTAGTAATGGATTAAATATTTCTCAATAAACTCTCAGTATTAAATCTAATTCCTAAATTTTAATTGAATATACATAAACTCACTTGAGAAACTACAATTTACTTGAAAAGTTTAGGGTAGTTGCAATACGGCCATTGAACTAAAGTCATCCTTTCTATTTTGGATACGCACAATGAGATGGGTTCAATTCATAAATAGCGGCTTCCTTTTAAGAAACTGTCCTCTGTGTTTAATTCGGTCGACTTTTTTCTTTTACCCCGAACGTGAAGCGCTTAGTAAAGAATCGATTCAAAGATATACATAGTATCGTGACGCACTTCAAATTTTATTGTGAAAAAAGGCTAAACACAAGGAATTGAAGAATGTCATCCTCGTACCACGCACCACATAATTTATAGGCTCCAAAATTAAGAGAAAGGATATCCATTTTATATGTATTCTAAAATCAAGAAATCTATCTTATGTATTACACGTATGTATTACGACTACTTCATTGGTCTAGTTTGTTTTACATTAATTTATATAAAATTTTTTAATAAATATAACTTGTAAAAGATGCACTTTTCAGTAGATTATGCATTTATGTTCGTCAAGTATCGAACATCGAATACGAAACTAAAATGTAACGTATTGAGAATCGAGAGAATCGGGGAGGGATAGCGTCTCTTTAAAAATTTTCAGTCTTCCTCCCTTCTACATTATGCACGCGTAATTGTCTGAAATGCGATATTTCGTAGAGAGGACAAGGTATAATTTCACATACATATGATCGATGCATCAGTATTCTAAAATGGCGATAACAGTTTCATTTATCATTGTTTCTAAAATCGTAGGTATCTCTACTTCATTTAAAACTTTGAATTTGAAGAATAAGAATGAGAATTTTTTTGTGATATTAAATGTTTTTCTTGATAACGATAAACTGACACACATTTCAAAATAATGAATGTCTAAATTGTAAATTTGTATAGTCAAAGTTTGATTTCTAATTACAAAGTTAAGTGTTGGTTTGGTATAAATCTACCTCTACGACTAAAAAAGTTTTTGGTTCGAAATGATTAAAAATTCATTTTAATATATTCTAAATTAACAATAGACTGATTTCAAAAGCGATGTTTATGAAACTTTTTTGCTACAGACCATACTATGTGGGGTTTCTTGTCACCATGGCCACTTTTCACCACATATATCCAAAGTAGACTATTCCAAGGACTTCTGAAGTAAGAATAATCCTATTTTCAAGCATTGCAGTGATTTGATCTCTCTAATGTAACACTAATGTGTAACGATATTGCTTCGCTAAAACTGGTAATTAGTCTGTCAATGGAATTTATTGCTGTACTGAAGAATCTACCTATGCGCTTTCATTATAATTGTAAAAGGTATTTTTATCAGTGTTCTATATATTTTTATAAATCACAAAAGTATTAACTATTAACATGATAGAGGCACTAGCAGTCGACGACTTTTTGCTTATATTTTAATTTAATAAGAATACAGACGAATACTTCTTAAGATATTAATAAATCATAAATTTGGGTTTCAGAATCGTATCAAAAATCGTCTTAAACTTAGACTCTTGAAATTCTGCCATATTATAATTTATTTTAATCTATAGTATAAGTACATTATGTATTTCATTTATATAAAACGTTTCTCTATTACTTAATAATGTACATTAATATGAAAAAATTATTAACAAAAAATGTCATGAATCGTGATTTTCAATAGAAATCTTAGCGGTCGACAACTAGTGCCGAGTCTGGTCGATTACCAAAATATATAGCCGACTACTATCGAAATTGAAACTTTTTTAAAATTTTGATTACAGTTTGGCTTTAGACGATGGTAGATAAAAATAAAATTAGTAAAAAAAGTTTTTTCATGTATTCTATTTAAAGTCATTCTGGTTTTTTTTTCTAATTATTGTAAATCAGCTTGTAAAATAAAACTTTTACATTTAATGAAAAAGTTATTATTCTAAAAATAATTTTCTATAAATACAAAATAGTTTATAAAAATGATTTTACTTTTGAATTAAATTATTTTTTTTTCTGGATTTTCAATCGCTGCATACTGCAATAAGTTAAAAGATGCATATGAAGTTTTGGCAATCTGTAAGTAAATATTTATAAAAATTTGATTAACAATAAAAAAATTAAAATTGTGAATAAATATGAAGAAAACATACCCATAAAAAAGTGTTGAGAGTTAAACTACACTGACCATGAAAGGAAATAGTTGATTTGCGTTGTGTACATAACATAAAAAACCAGATATTTTTCTTTTCTGTCGCAGAATAATCCAACCATTGACTTGAATAAATTGAATCCATAACGTCTTTGTTCTGAAAATACGTTACTTGATTTCATATATTGGCAAAATTTGCATGTACAAAAGAAAGAACTCCCTTACTTATACGCTTTTTGACCATGTGTTAGTTTATTATTCTTCTTAATCAAGTGTTAATTTTGACTTATAAGTATAAATATTTGTTGCACGAGTAAATTATTATCAAACTTGATTACAAAGAATAATGTACAAATTTGTCTAATACTATTTTATGTATTTATGTAGATAGATGCATTAAATTGTATTATTACCTTTAGTTCTAGCTCGTTCCCAAACCAGCAATAGAAAAATACTTGATAGAACATGCAGCCAAGGTACATACCAAAAGACAAAAACTCTAGACTTAATAAGTTTTTCTAAAAATAAAAGTAAATTATTATATTAGTGCGAAAGTTTATTATAATACCACAATCATTTTTCAAAATTCTACAGAAATTGAGTAAGAAATGAATGTTTTATTTTTGTGTAAAATCAGAATTGCTCGAATTTTTTTTATTCGTACTGTACCTGAGACACTATAAAGATACTAGTACACAATGTTATAAGACTAAAACAGAAAAAAGGTACAACAGCAGGAATAAAAAAGTCCTGAATTTTTAACACCGTATTTTGTATCAGTACATAATGTTTAATGCAATCTTTTGTTGATAAGGTGGAATTTTTAAGTCGGTAACAGTTCATTTCGTATTGTCCTGCAATCATTATGATGAATCCAGAAACCATCGTATCCATAGTGACATTTAAAGAAATTCCATAAAGCACTGTTGCGACTTGCAAACTGAAACTAATCCAAAAGTTAACTGCATTTGTAATATCCAAAGGCTGATAAGACTTTAAAGGCAAATATAATTCAGCGCTCAGTAACGGCATGAAAATAAACACTATCCCTGTTGGCTGCGCCATAGACATGAAAGTAATAAAAACATTCGATGCACGCTTGGAGTATTTTTGAATTATTTCTTGTTCTTCAGGCGATTTCGTTTCAAATAGTTCCAATCGAAAGTCATTGAGCAAACTGGACATTTCATCCCGACGACTAATAAAATTCAGTATTTTCAAACAGAGAGCAGCATATGTGAATAATAAAAATAGCACTTCTGTAAAGTCACTTAAACCTTCGGTTGTCAACAATTCAATTGTTTGACAAATAGTAAACTGAAAAATTGTAAATAAAACAAAAGTTCTATAAAACAATTTTGGCACGAAAAAACTTCTGTCATCGTACCACATTCCGCACAATTTGCATACACGAAAATTAAATGGTAATACATCCATTGTAAATTTATGTGTTTATCAGAATTACTCTATATTTCTCTTGGTATTTCTGTACGTATTGAGCTTTTAATGATTCATTACGATTGTAAACTTTTATTACCGATAAATACCGATAAAAGCGAAACGGCAATATGGATATGCTATTCACAATTTTACTGATGATGCATGGACAAGCGACAATAATTCTATAGAGTTCAATAATTGCACACTCCACTCTTTACTACTTTGTATACCAACTATGTATAGCGTATTATGTATGTTTTTGTGTGCACCAAATGGACTGTACAGAAAACAGCCTAAGCGAATCTTAATGTCTAAAGTATTGGGAAACTTGGAAATGAAAGCATGGTATTGTATCTGTTCTCTTGTTCAGCCGATCTCTCCTTATATTATGCATGCGCAATTGTCTGAAATGTGACATTTCGCATAGGGAATACATTTAACGACCAACAAGATGTAACAAGGTATAATTTCGTATGGATTTGATAGGAGAACAAGAGTCCTAAACTCGGCATAAGCTTGTTGTGCACTGCTCTACTGGAAGATTATCAGTCTATAATGTGTTATTCAAATTTGTATTTGAAAAAATAATAAGTATTATCTGAAACAGCGACGAGCAATCGATTCAGTGGTTTTGTGCCCGAAACCAGATGTAAAATTAAGAGCATCTGTATTTTGTCTATTTAATTTAATTTTATTGAGAACACTAATACTACTTAACACATGCGAAATTTTAAAAAAAGTGTTAAATTTTATGAAAATTACGTATTTGGTACTTATTAGAAAAAAATTCTAAGTATGTGAAAGATTTTAAAAAAATGATTTAATTTTAATAAATAAAAATGTTTTGTTTGGATTTAGTGATCGCCTACAATCATTAGCTAGAGTTTGAGAAATTTTTGAATGTACGTAATAAAACTTCTAAGCTATATTTTCATTGTTATTTATTTATATACGCTATTAGACGCGATTTATATAATGCACAATCAACTTTATTTTGGATTTATTCAATAAAAATAAAATTATTTTTAATTTTATAGCTCTAAAAATAGAATATGGTTTTTGCATATGTAATTTTTATTCTTAGTCTACTTTTTCTATGGATGCACACTGCAGCAAATTAAAAGATGCATACGAAGTCTTGAGAATCTATAAATAAATATATTTTAACATGCAATAGAAAATTAGATAATAAATTAACATATCAAGATTTGAGGTAGGTGCATACCCATAAAAAAGTCTGTAGAGTCAAGCCACACTGACCATGAAAAGAAATGCCGGAATTATATGGTGTACACAACATAACGAACCAAAGATTTTTCCTTTCATTGGTTGGTAATTCAAACCATTTGCTTGAATAAATAGCATCCATAATAACCTTAATCTGAAAATATATTCTTTTTAGCATTATATGCATATATTATGTTTATATAAATATAAATTTGCAGCTAATGCATTCGGTATAGATTTATCAAGAAGACGTTAACGGAATAGATAGAGTAAAATCAATTACTTCTATCGAGATATCATTCCCGGTTGAAAGAAACTGATAAATCCCGATAAAAATTTTTGCTTTACATTAGGTCGCTGATAAAATGTTTTATAGTGATTTATATGGCTATTTTTTTTATCAGCTTTTATTGTGATTTGCTGATAAAAATAAATTTCAAGAATAAAACATTAATTTTATAAGTTTCTTTTTATAAAAATATTATCGGAATTTATAGGCCTAGCACGTTTATAGGAATTTATATATTTATACAAACATAAATATGTATGTGAAATATTACGTACATCCTTATGAACTTGAACTATAGAAAATAATGATTGTGACATGATGAAAATTTTATAGAAACGAATGGTGTCTAAGATATAAGTATCGTATAAGGTCATTTTTATAAATATTTAATAGGCTTTTATATGGAAAGCAACTATAAATGTACAAATAGGAAATTATCAATATTTCCTTACTAAAATCAATGAGGTTTTATAGGAAATATATAATAGAAAAAGATTTTTTTTTAAACAAAGGAGATAAATGATTCTTATTGTTTTTTATAAGAAATTCCGGGTGCAAATACACATGTAACGGCATATAAAAATATAACTTATAGTAATTTATAGAAGATAAGGTACGTGTCGTATCAGGTAATCAGTATAAATATTTCACAGTGTTTTACGTGAAAAGCTGTTATAAATGTACAAATATGGAATTATGGGTACTACCTCATTACAGTGAATAAGGTTTTATAGAAAATATCTAACAGATATAAAAAAAAAAGATTTCTTTTGAACAACACAAAAAATTAAATTCTATTGTTTTCTATAAGAAATTCCGAATATTAATACACTGCATGTAATGGCAAATAGAAATGAAACTTATAGTAATTTATAGTAGTTTGGGTCTGTAAAATCTTATGAATTATAACTATACCAT
>UELV01172440.1:0-13733 GCA_900490015.1 Megastigmus stigmatizans | reverse complement strand
ATATTAAACTATAATATAGCACTCGTTTCTGTGCAAGTGGATATGTATGCTCTGTTTATATATATTACATCTTAAAGAAAGCATGATAAACCAAAAATATAAGTTTTACAATTAATTTATTATTCTAAAATATTTTAACTCATATAATATTATATAATAGTTTGAGTGCCTAATCAACTAAATCGTATCAAGCGATATATTTCTTTTAAGCTATTATATTTCTTTTTATAAATATTGTATTTCTAAAATAATTATATTCTTTTTATACAACGTTGCATTTGCATTAAACATTAATAAGCGTTATGATGTACTCTTCTATCCTATATTGTTCTCTACTAAAATAACCGAATCTTTACATTGTATTTCGCATTATCGTACAGAAACTAATTATTGATATTGTTTTTTTTATTATGTTTACAATTTTTACAAATTTTTACATATTTCAATCTTTTACTCATTTGAATAGCATATGATGATAAGTTTGAATCAGATTGGTTTCTCTTTCTTTTATTCAATAATTATATAATTACCTATAAAATTGTAATTTAACCGACTATAATTAACAAAGAATAATGCAATGCGTAAAACTTAATCGTAGCGACATCCGTGGAAAAACATAGAAAGCAACTTTAGATTCCACTCTCAAGAGACGCCCAAGAGACTCAGACCCATCCAATCAAAGACCCGAAAAATTAGGAAAACACCAAAAAGAAGAGAAGAAAGCCTGCCCTTGACATTGCTACTCTAATCAGCGCTCAACACCACCACTCTCTCGCTGGCCCAATCACGCCCACCCAACTACAAGGCGGGTCATCGTTCTTTAAAAAAGTGCACGCATTGCGCTGAAAGGCAGTAGAGATTCTGGAGTCCACTCCGGAACTCGAAATTGTAAAATTCAAACCGCTCTCAAAAACACTCTCTTCAGCAACGAGACACACCAGCAACTCTCTTCGAGCAACCAGACGCGCCAGCAGCACTATTCTCGTCAACAACAATCAACAAGCAACAAGCCACTCGAAAAACAGCATTAGAACGTCGACGCACAATCGAAATCCTTATAATTAAGTTCGGTTTTTACATTAAGTTTATAACAAGTCACAAATAAAAGTTCCGAGTGAAGGAAAATCCAAATGGAAATTAAGAGTGAGTAAAACACAACTAATATTATTTCTATCCTTCTGACACACACACACACACACACACACACACACACAAGCACCTTCCTTTTCCATTTTTGCCGTTTCTCGAACCTTAGGGTGTCGGGGAAAGCAAGCCAAATTCACTGTTTCTCAAGTCGCAAGACGTTGGGGAAAGCAAAGTTCCACACTACTGTTTTTCGGACCAATAGTTGCCGGAGAAAGTAAGGAACATCTCACTCTCATTCTCTCACACACTCCCGAAGGTCATTTGCAAAAGAGTCCCGAGCTATTAGACGCAAGTCTAGGCTCAAAAATATAAATGACATTTGTACGTCGACTCTCGACGTGACATAAGAATAATCGATTATAAAAATAACTGCATATTCGGTATTCCTGTTTCTGAAAGTTCATTTTGTATGTATCGTGAATATTAATTTATTAGTTGCTTTACTAATCACTTTAATGAAAAGATTATTTAAAAGTACTATTAAATTGATCAGAAAAATCTTTACTTGTGTAACAGTTGTTTGAGCATGACTTGCATTCGGCATGCACACAACTACTAGTTTCTGAGGTGGCTTTTGTTGCACTTGCACTTGCTGCTGCTGCTGTACAGTTGGAGTCTGTACTCTCGATTGCAAAATTACAAACTTCTGTGCACCAGGGGTAGTTGTACCAGTCGTTCCTCTATTTGCACCCAGTACAACTGAAATTTGCTTAGCATCTGAAAATAGTTATTAAATGGTTCTCTTAACAATTTATAACGTTATATTATGGTTATATATGTTTGTTATATATAACTCAATAAATGGTTATAACAATTTATTGAGATTCACTAAATTTTAGAATTATGTCACACTAAATTACAGGAATATCGTAATTGACAAAGTATAATTCAAATATAATAAATAAGAAATTTAAATACTACTCGATAAAATATAACAAAATTTTGTGTAGTTAAAAAATTACGATTTATTATAGAAACAGAAAGCAATATTACCAAATAATCAAGAAACTCTTAAAGTTAAATTTGACATAAAAAAATTTCTATCACTTTAACATTCATTTTCTAATTTCTGATAAACCATACCTACTTTTAACATTATTTTTGCTACACTACCAACCTGCAGCTTGATGTGTACTGTTACTAGTAATGGCAACAGTAGGGGCTGCTGTTGTAGATGCTGGCTGAGTACGAGCTTTAACTATCGCTGTACACAATGCAGGACCTATGTACCCATAATCTAATTTATAATCGTCAGGATTATCTGGCGCTGACCTCGCTAATTTCAAAACTGGAGCGACAGATTTCTAAAAAGTATTAAATATAAATTTATTAAGTGACACCAATAAAGATAATGCTTAAATAAATTAATGTAAAAAATAGAATTTGGTAATACATACGATTAATAGCGTTTTGATATGTCCAGCAGCATCTTTATCTACATTTGAAGAATTTGGTCCTTCAAAACACGTCTCTATACGCTCGGAGATTGATTTAATTTTAGGAATAACTAATGCCTTTATCACCTCTGGTCCTAATTCGCAAAGACCATGAATTGCACCGTATAAGGAGGCTAATGCAGTCTACAATAGATCATACATATTCATTACATCATAGTGTAATTCTAATACAAATATATTATGTATTCTTCAATACTTACTTGACTATTTTTTGCCAAAGCTTGGCTAAATATTCGTGTAACTCTTGTTTGAATGTTATTCGTAGATGTATTAAAATTCTTACAAATTTGAGCCATCAGACGCGAAGCAAAATCCCGTAAAGCCCAATGATTATCCATTTCAGGTCGACAACATAATTGCTTTGATACAATACAAGTTACAATTGATGGTATGAGTTCATGAAGCTGTAACACAAAATTGATTGATATTTAAGAAAAGATTTAAGAGAAAATGATTTAAATGAGAATAGATAGCTTACATATTTTTCTAAATAGAGACTTGGGTTATCAAGCAAAGCTTTAACCATCCTCATTAAATAAATGAGAATAGCAAGATTGTTCTGAACAACATTCACTCTCACACCTTCAGCTATAAATGTACACATACGAGCCAACATTTCATGAAGTCCTGGATCAGCTGAAAGTGACTGATACGCTTCCACTCTTCGTGCTTCATCAGCTCCAACACAAGCCTCTGTAATTTCTTTATAATATAACTGCTGTTCTACACTTAACTCATGAGTAGCTAATTGTTTTACGTGTACAGTCTCAACGTTGCGGAGTTTGTGACTCTTACACCCTGGTTTGCCAAGATTAGCATTACTATTTCTGTTGCTAATTGGATCTACACTTTCTAGTTTTTGAACCTCTGCAAATTAAACAATGTTAGTTGAAAAAATTCAAATCAAATAGTATGATAAATCTAATGGATAACATTATTTTAATGTTATTCATTAGTCAATAATAAATAAATAAGTAAATAAATGTTACCTTTAGATATTGGAGGTGGATTTTCAGGAATTGTTGGCTGAATACCATCAATACACAGCCAATGGGCACGTAAATTTGTTTCTAATGGTAGTTTTGGCCAGTTTGGACCACCACCCATAGATAGTACTTCATTCAAGTCAATCTCTTTTTCTTCAATGAAATGTAATTCCCTACCTCCACCGGTTGCAAAACGGAAAGGAATGTGATCGTTGGCAAAAAACCCATATGTAGGTTCAATATTTTTTGATTTTAAAGCATGATCTATATCATGGGTTGTAAGTCTTTGTCGCCTTCCTTGTCTCATAAATTTCGTTGCATCCTGTAACAGTATAACGGATAAGCTATTGATGTTTTTGTCTTTATTAAATTGATAAGAACATGAAATTCTGACTCTTTAACACAAAGATCTGATAGCATACATCTATTTAAGTGTATTCTACAAAATAAGAGTGTATATTTACGTTATACTCCTACATCGTTCTTTCATATGTGAAAGCACGCTTTTGTTATTTCAATCTATTATATATTATATATAAGGACTTAAGTCCATAAATTCTATTAAATAAATGAATAAATATCTTTAAATTTAAAATATAAATTCTCCTTTTGTTCAAGTAAAAATTATTTGTAGTACCTGAATTATTTCTTTTAACCTATAACTAACATCCTCTGCTAAATCCTTTGCAGCTTCATCAGGTAAATTTCCTACACCAATACTTTCAGCAATAACTTTCATAGACTCTGTAGATAGTGTTGTACCATACATAGGCTCTATATCACTCATTTTTGTCTGTTATTTAAAAAATTAAAGCAGTTTAATATGATTTATTTTCTACAGCAAATATATAGTTTCACCTGTAAAAGAAATATAGGTAATTAAATATAAATACTAATTAAATACTAGCAACTAAGTTAGGTATAACTTATATTTCTCTTACTAACCTTTCAAACAATTCTTTATAAACAACATTTCTTCTAAACTATTTTACTGTACCAACAAAAATAGACCCTAATAGAAGCACAGACTACAGAGTCCCATACAAAAGTGAAGCTATCTTACTATCTTAGCTACCCCAGCGCAGTTATTACCCCATAAGGCAGGTAGCGCGCCAAGCTAACTCCCGTATTAGCGAGCGTTACAATATCAAGGAGCGGGGTAGCGCCCCCGATGGCCAGTAGGTATGAGAATCGCAGAGCGCAAACGAGGCAACGAACTGAACGAACCTTCCTTTGTATTATATAAGGGTGTTGAAAGGAAGTAGAAAGGGCTCTACGGCATTGGATAAAGCGGAAAATTCTAAGTGAAAAATCCTCTTGTAACTTTTCGATCCGATCGTAGTAATCGTAGTAATCATCGAGTGAAAATTAGCCGAGCGGGCCAATCAGGAGAGAGCTATAGCAGGAGACGAAGCGCCAGGCGGGTGGAGTGTGGCAGCCCGCCGAGTTTCTCTGCTGTAGCTCTCTCTCCTGATTGGCCCGCTCGGCTAATTTTCTACTTCCTTTAACATCCTGTATATTGTTACTTGTTAGATAGGGGAAAATCAAATTTTTATTTTTCAGGGTTCTCAAAACCGTTTGTTTATATATTCTAAAAATATTTTAATCGTATAATTTGCAATAAAATATCTCTAAATATTGTACATTTTATTAAAAAATTGCCATCATTTGCCACCTTAAAATTTTGAAAATTTAGTATTAGCTATGGCATTACTGTAACTTTTTAGTCCAAAATAAAAGTCCTAATTAATTAGAAGTCCTAAATCCTAATATAATGTACATACATATCGCACGCATACGCACACAATAATGATGATAAAAAACATGTTTTTAAGCATTTATGGAAAAAAAAATTTTTTCACTGATATAAAGCTTTCTCTATGAAGAACCAAAATAAACATTTTATATAATGTAGTATGTAAGGTTTCATAGGCAGAATAAATAAGGAAATAATCTGTTTTACTTTTTTTATAAAAATAACATCTTTAATGGTATGATTATAAAGACTTAATTATTACTAACAATTTAAAAGCAAGTCTTTTTAAAATTATATTCTAGATAATGCAGATGGAGAACTGATAATTTTACATCAGCTATCAGTTTTGATAATTAAAATTACAATACACAACTAGTATAGTAAAATGATATTGTTTTTTTGTTTCAATTATTAGTCTTTTGTCATTCATTTTGAATTAGTGGCTGCATTTTCAGCAGTTATTGCTAAAAACTTTAAATCTTCAAAACTCAAATAATACAATACTTTCTGGATCAAAAGATCCGATAAACTAAAATACTTCCATAAAAAGTTAAGAGAAATTTCTACTATTTTTAGTAATTGTCTCCTCTCTAAACCCTTGTAAAATTTCTCCTTCAACATTGAACCATATATTGGAAACTGCATTTTGTATTCATTCGACTTAAAAAGTTGTACTACATTCTGACTCCTTGCATATCGTCCCAATTCTCTTTCTGATTCAGTCAAAATGTTATAGATTGTGATTTTATAACATATTTTATATTGTTTCATTTTCTGTATTTCTACTAAGCAATTACTGTAAAACCAATTTAATTTTTCATTGCTTTCTAGTAGTCTTAAATTTTCTGTACATATTTTCTTTGTATCCAGTATTGCTAGATACATTGTTAGAGATTCTGAAATGCAGCTTTCATCGATTGTAGTAATTGCAAATGATAAAGGACTTTTGCCTTTATCATCTTTAGCGTTGATATCTGCTTTATGCTCCAAAAGAATGTGAATTATATTCATATCTTCTATTTCTACAGCTTCATGTAGAGCAGTTCTACCATCATTTCTTTTGCCATTTACATCTGCTCCTTTTTTTAACAAAAATTTAACTATGCGATCATTTTTAGATTTGACAGCACAGTACAATGGGTTTTCTCCATAATTATTTCTACTATTGACATTGGCTCCATGCTCCAGCAGTAATTTTACCATAACTTTATTTCTTGCAATTACAGAAATATGGAGTACAGTTTGTCCAGTATCTGTAACACTGAAAAACTCATATTAATAAATGTCATAAAATTCAAATATAATTCAGTAAAAAAATAATAGTATGGTACCTATTCACACTAACTCCTTTGGATAACAACAGCTTAGCAATCCTCTTGAATTTTTGTACTACTTCCTTGGTACTTCCCTGTAAACATCGTTGTACTACTAAATGAAGAGGATTTTTACCATTTTCTTCTCTTGCATCAATATTTGCATCATTATTTAATAAAAGTATAACACTTTCTTCCTTGCCATGATCAACAGCAGTATGTAATGCAGTATAACGATCTTTCCTTACATCATCTACAATAGCTCCTCTTTCAAGTAAAAGCTTAGCAATACTTAAATTGTTCCTTTCTACTGCAAAATGTAATGGACTGCTACCAATCTTATCTTTTGACAAAATATTTGCACCTCTATCTAATAAAAATTTCACTATTTCAATGTTATTAGAAATAACTGCAAAATGAAGAGGACTCATATTAGAACTGTCTTTTGCATTAATTTTAGCACCATGATCTAAGAGTATTTTAATCGTTTGCTCTTTTTTGGCAATGACAGCAATAAATAGAGCAGTTTGTTCAACATTATCACGTTCATCAATGTAAGCTCCTTTACGTAAAAGTAATTTAGTGATTTTTTCAAATCGTTCAACTATTTTCTTTCCATAAAAGTATACATCTTTTCCTACCACTAAATGAAGTGGTGTCCTACCATCCTTATCTTTTGCATTGACATTTGCTCCATTTTTTAAAAGAAGAACTATATTTTCTTCTCTTCCCCATTCAACAGCTATATGAAGAGGAGTTCGACCATTTTCAGTTTTGTCATTCACTAGAGCTCCCCTATGTAAAAGTAATTTAACTATATCTTTGATATCATTTTTCACTGCTAAATGCAATAAACTATTTCCATTTTTATCTCTTGAATTGATACATACTCCATTGTCTAATAGATGTCTTATGGCTGATACTGTAATCGTTGAGGGAGTGCAAGAGAGTTGAATATCACAATTAAATTTATTGATGAGAGATTCTTCTTTTTGATTCATGTATAAATAGTACTAGATTTTCCTTATCATCAACAAACACTGAAGTTTAAAAAAATAAATTATATTGTACTTTTTAAATGCAGTATCTCATCAGCTGTACAAACCTACGAACCTGTAAAAATGTAAATACTCAATTAATTGAAAAAATTATTACAGTTGCAATAAAAGCAAGTATATATTTTGCAATAATTTATAATTTAAATAATTGAAAATGAGGAAATTCAAGCTGTATATATATTTATATATGTAAATCATGTATTATAGAAAATTGGGCATATAACTAATTCGTACTTGTATAACTCCATGTAAGTACGTGTAAATAAGTACTCGTAAATAAGTATTTATTAATCGATGAATAATAATTAAAAGCGACAAACTACCTTAACAAGTAGTAGAAGTCCGCAGCAAAACTTTATTTTTAATAACGATAAAACTTAATAACAAATCGTTCGAATTTTAGAAGCAATATTTAAGTACTGCAGTTCCCATCTACTTGTTTTGCTCTGTCAGTCCTGCTGCACCAAAAACAACTGTCAAACGCGTGAAGTTTACGCTGGGTAACACAAACAATGTAAAATGGGGTGCGCACTTAACTTCAAATAATGACAGTGCGCGCCAAATTCGTGGCAGATGATTAGATGAATGGCATTTAGAAATCATTTAGATAATGAAAAAAATAATATCGTTAGCTGCAAAACTGTTTAATACTTAATGTAAAATTTAAAAGTAGGTAAATGTAACATGATATAGTTATATTTTATACGAATCGCAATTCGCAATAAATTGAAAACTGCTTACAATGAAATACAATTATTGGAATATATACGTTCGTGGATGGAATACTTTAAATGGTTGGTCACCAAATAAAAAGTCATTTAATTGGTTCGTAAAGATCATTTTCCATCATTTGAAATACAATTATGTTTGTTGCGGATATATTAGTTAATTAGCAAGTATATTCATTTGTTTATCTACACATAGATGTAGTATAATAAAATAATAAAAAAGCGTTGCGACAAATACTTGATCAGCATTCATCTCTGTCTGTAATAAATATATATGATAAATAGTACATATTGCACTCTGAAATTTATTGCGATTTATTTCTTCTTCCTATATATGTATATATATAATAGCTGAAGCGTTTAGACTGAACAATCACCTACCGATGCATATATATTTTCAATACAAAATATGTTTTTGGAAAAAGTACATAAAAGCGTTTATTCGAATTAATTATCCCCTTTCGTTTTTTTTTAATTTTAGCGCTTATACAGATCTTCCAGAAGTCATCAGCATTCAGCATACTTATTACTTGAGCAATTGAGCATATACGCCGTACGGCTCACGCTGACCTTGTCTGACGAAGCGCTTGTCTCATGTCTGACAGTGAATACAGTGATGACACTCTGACAGTCTGACTAATACCGTCCAGCGACCAGTGACCTGGCCGAGTGCCGACCTGGCCGAGTGCCGACCTGGCCAGCGACGGCTACAGGAACTCAGCAGTCAGCGGCCAACATTAATTAATCGCGATGAAAAAAATACCGAAAAACTGCGTTTTGTTAGTAGCGTTTGCCAAACTATTTAGTTTGTCCGTGCAGTTTTTCGTTTTTTCAGAAAAAAATCGAAAAGTTGTAGCTATTCAGTTTCGCAGTAAAGTGGCTGGCGTTTACGCTAGAGATGGTTTAAAGATACATAAATATGATGAAATGTTTGCAAAATTTCTGCGCTTCACATATATATGTACTGGGCTTTGGCATTTATTATAACTATTAGCAATAAATAAATAATTGTGTTAACAGAGTATGAGCACTATACAACTTTTCGATTTTTTCTGAAAAAACGAAAAACTGCGCGGACAAACTAAATAGTTTTGCAAACGCTGCTAACTTTTTTGGTATTTTTTTCATCCCGATTAAGTAACGTTGGCCGTTGAGTTCCTCTAGCGGCCAGCGACTAGCTGGTGTAGCCGCGTAATCCCGTTTAAAAATCTATAGATTTTAGCCCCATTAGTTTACTTCAGCAAAAAATTGACGGTCACACATAAGATACGCTCGCCCACTCGCGCCGTCGGCGGCGGATTTGCTGTCTGCCGAGTGGCGATAGTATAGAGTGCCGAATGCCGATGAATGACGACACCCATTTAGACCTATATGTATATGAATCTAGAATCGTAGTTTCTCGATTATCGGTTGAATCGTGCTATATATATGTAGATGCGCATACAAGAAATACACGTACAGCTGCACACACGTATGCACCTATAGGGAGCATTGCGCTTGTATTAGGACGCGGCGTGGTTGCTCTATCTATACTATACTCGAGGTGTGCGCGCCGGTGCGACTACGAAAGTTATATCTACTCCAGAAAAGTACGCGAATTTTACTTACTGGGGAATAATTGTGCCGAGAGGAAAAGTCAAGCCTTCATTCTCAACTTCAAGAATTTATCTTTCTCGACGTTTTGAGGAAGTCGAATGAAAAGGACATGAGGCGTGTTGTGATTCTTTGAGAATAAGATTTGTTCGACGTCGGAGGTACGAATGCATATAATTTAGCTGTTTTATTCTAGAGTTATGATGGGGTCGTTAATGGTATGTGTGTGTGTGTGTGTGTGTGTGTGTACGTACGCCCTTGCATTATTTTCTACGTCGATGATGTCGGAATGCATGCATGCACCTTTTGTGCTGCCTTGGTATATATATATATATATATTTATATACTCAGTCTGTGGAGTTAATGTGTATTTAAATCATTGCAGGTACATACATACAGGGTGATTTAGAAGTAGAATAGCAGCATTGTTGTATAGGATTTGTTGTTACCTTTTAAGCTACCTTGATATTTTCATACCAATTATGAGCGACGAAGAATTACCCTCTGGTTGGGAGAAGCGATTAAGTCGCTCCACTGGTGCGTACAAGGACATATAAACAAGCACCAATAGTTCTGCAAAGATACTCTTATTTATAAGATGATAATGAGAAATAATTTGAATATATGTTTTAGGTCAGCACTATTATTTGAATGTTTATACCAAGGAAAGTCAGTGGGACAGACCAGATAAAGCAGCTGATCCATCAGCTGGTAATGGTAAAACTGAAGGACCCGATGAGGTGCAGTGTGCACATATACTTGTAAAGCATTCGGGTTCTCGTCGGCCATCATCTTGGCGAGAACAAAATATTACCAGATCTAAAGCAGAAGCTTTAGAACTAATCAAATGTAAGTTTTTCCGATTTGTGTAAGACATTATACAGTAAAAATCATTTTTATATTGTGCTAATTTAAAGCATCTATTTCTGAAGTCAATTCAGAAATGATTTTAACTGTATTATTAGACTTTATTCAATATAGGGTGACTTGTCATTATTTTTTCGTGTACAATGAACTTATTCAAGTCTGAAGTTAACCTCTACTTCTAATACGCAGTAATTGGCACATTCACCCTATAGCATATTGATAAAATTAAATAAAATAGGATCTTAAAATGGGTTTTATTTAATGAAATTCATTAAAATTTATTTTGTTTAATCTATCCGTATCTTTACATGCTTTGCTTTACAACTTTATTTTATTACTCAAAAATCATTAAGCAATATTCTTTTTTGTAATTAGCGTACAGAGAACAAATTGTTTCTGGAGAAGTAAGTTTTGGTTCTCTAGCTGCCAAATACAGTGACTGCAGTTCAGCCAAGCGTAATGGTGATTTGGGTCCATTTGGCCGAGGTGCAATGCAAAAACCATTTGAAGAAGCTGCCTTTGCTCTGAAAGTGGGCGAAATCTCACAACCCATAGACACAGACAGTGGAGTCCACATTATTCACCGGACTGCTTAAATATCAATTTATTGATTTTGCACATGATAATAATCAATTTAAAATGAAATGATTGTATAAGATTAAATTAATGTCTGCTGTATGTGAGTAACAGAATTTATAAGAAAATGAATTCTGTACATTTGAATCTTCCATGAGTTGTCATTCCGCTGATTTTATTTACAAAAATTTTTAAATTTAATCTACAATATAAGTAGCAATAACAATAAATTAAATAGTTCCAATTTTAATTACAATAAGCGTTATTATAATATTTTTCGCAACTCAAAAAATTATTTCTGTTTTCATATCACAAAGCTATTCATGATTTTTTCTTTAAGGAGTAGCTGTATGCTGACTTTGAAGTTTATCACATCATTAAACAAATTTAAGACCGTAATTTTTAGATATTGGAATAGAAACATATTTTTTGTCAAATACGTAATGTCTCTATATTTCAATGATTGTGCTTTTTAGAAAATTCCATGAGAAAAATTAAAAATCTGCAACTAGCAATATCTAATGATTTTTTATAGAACTTCAACCATTTTTTAATTAAAGCTAATCCAATCGAAAATTTCTCGATTTACTGTCAGTGACCAGTCTCAGAATAGCATAGGTATATGATATATTAATACCAAAGATCTTATTGCACCAACTTTCAAATACATGTATCAACACGACCTTTAAAAGTAATTGTAACAAAATTCGTGAAATTGCGGATTTAAATCTATAATTAGCAGTAAATTAGAAGTAGAGCTCCGTCGCTCAATAAATTCGGCACTAAAAACTCGATAGAAAAAAAATCACTTCTATCACTCAACAAGTTTGCGAAAACCTAAAATTAATTATTGAAAATAATTTTTTCCCTCTTGTAATGTACATTTCTAGAAATTTTCCGTGTAGAGTTTGCCGGTATAGGATTTTATATGAATTAGTAAGATTGAATATTCAAAAGCCTTCTGTAGAATTTTTCAGTGTAGAGTTTGCCCATGTAAAATTTTTCGGTGTAGAGTCTGCCCGTGTAGAATTTTTCCGTGTAGAGTTTGCCGGTGTAGGATTTCATATGAATTAATACGACTGAATACTTTAAAGCCTTGACTCAAATTTTTCCGTGTAGAGTTTGCCAGTGTAGGATTTTATATGAATTAGTAAGATTGAATATTCGAAAGCCTTGTGTAGAATTTTTCGGTGTAGGGTTTTACATGAATTAATACGACTGAATACTTTAAAGCCTTGGCTGAAATTTTTCCGTGTAGAGTTTGCCGGTGTAGGATTTTATATGAATTAGTAAGATTGAATATTCAAAAGCCTTCTGTAGAATTTATCGGTGCAGAGTCTGCCCGTGTAGAATTTTTCGGTGTAGTGTCTGCCCGTATAGAGTTTTTCCGTGTAGAGTTTGCCGGTATAAGATTTTTTATGAATTAGTAAGATTGAATATTCAAAAGCTTTCTGTAGAATTTATCGGTGCAGAGTCTGCCCGTGTAGAATTTTTCGGTGTAGTGTCTGCCCGTATAGAGTTTTTCCGTGTAGAGTTTGCCGGTATAGGATTTTATTTGAATTAGTAAGATTGAATATTCAAAAGCCTTGTGTAGAATTTTTCGGTGTAGAGTCTGCCAGTGTAGAATTTTGACACCGCCTAGATTCTACACCGGCAAATTCTACACAATTATTATTTTCTATACTGTATAATTCTACACCGCAATATTCTACACAAGAATTTTCTACACAGGTTTTACTTTAAAATATTATATTATAAAAAACTACACTGGCAGATTCTACACGGGCATTCCCTACACAAGGTTTTCGTTAATATATTATAAAATAGAAAACTCTACACAACGTTTGTCTACAAAAAATTTAAATTGCTATAAGATAAAAAAAACTGTACACGGGCATACTCTACACGGGCATATCCTACACGGGCATACCCTACACAACTTTATGTTTAACTTTATGTGTATTTTATGTTTACGATTTTTGTGAATATTTTTTAAAAAGCAAATTTCCAAAGGTATCCTTGGGGACCCTCTAGAACGACTTACAATCGTTTGAAAGGAATAAATAACACGGTCCTAAAATCAATTTTTTTTTTCATGGAACGCTTAATAACTGCATATACACTGCACACAAACATATAGACATACATATACTATTTGAGAGCATTGAAAAAATAATCTCAAAATGAGGGATCGAGGGAATTTTGAAATTTGGCTCCTATCTCGAAAACGAAGCGAGATACGGCAAAACGGAC
>UELV01172377.1:0-12433 GCA_900490015.1 Megastigmus stigmatizans | reverse complement strand
TCGTGGAAACTATGGTAGAGAACTTCAAAAGTTTAGGTTGCTTAATGACTTTGAAACTCCACTTTCTCGATTTGCACATTGATGAATTTCCACCGAACCTTGGAGATTTCAGTGAAGAGCAAGGTGAAAGATTTCATCAGGACATGAAGGAATTTGAGTGTAGGAGGCAAGGAAACTGGGGCGTGAACATGATGGCGTACTATTGCTGGATGCTAAAAAGAGATGCACAATCTAATAACAAAAAGCGACGTAGAAATGCTTTACATAGGTCGTTCGATGACAAACGTGTACGCAAGCGTAAACCAATTTAGTTCTCGTGCATGAGATTTTTCAGAAGTTCTTTGAGGTTATCTCTGAATCCATTGGTCAAACCTCTTTTTACATAGCAAATTCGGATTAAACAGGCCAAAATACATAGGAAAAAAGTATTTTTGATGTGAAGCAAATAATTTTTTTATTCTGCTCAAGCTCTTACTACCGAGACGACGTTTTCGACAGTTTTTTGAGGTTATCTTAAAAATTTGCCCCGGAACCCCTATTTTTTTTTTTTTTTTCGGATTCAGCGGGAAAAAATACGAAAGAAAAAGTTAGTCTCCATCCCAGAACCACAAACTTTTTCTTTTTGTGGGCCTGTGTAATCATTAACATTGTATATAACATAACTTATTAAAATTTGAACGGTAAATCAACCGATATTTGACTCCTAATTATACACGCGGGGAAGCTACCGAGTCGCTCTCACGCTCCGTCAAATTATCCCGTTATAACATATAGAGTCGTACATATCTACGAGGACACCATTATGGGGCTTTCTGTGCACCTACACATCGAGTACTACCGAATCCTAACCCTAGATACAAAAAGTTACGGAGCACACTACTTAGACACCATCATCGCTGACCCTACACACCTAAGCAACGAGTACGTCCAATTTCCACACCATGACACGAAAAGCTACGGAGCGCACTACTTAGATTTCATCATCGACGAGATTACACACCTAAACATCGAGTACCTCCGATTTCCACACATAAATACGAAAACCAACGGAGCGCACTACTTAGACTCCATCATCGGGGACCTTTCCCACCTAGACATCGAGTAAGGCCGATTTCCACACCTAAACACAAAAAGCTACGGAGCGCACTATTTAGACTCCATCATAGGCGACCCTATACACCTACACATCAGGTACGTCCGCTTCAGACACCTAAACATGAAAAGCTACAGAGCGCACTACTTATACTCCATCATCGGTGACAATAAACACCTAGACATCGAATACGATCAAATTCTACAACTAGATACGAAAAGTTACGGAGCACACTACTTAGACAACATCATCGCTGACCCTACACACCTAGACATCGAGTACGTCCAATTTCCACACCTTGACACGAAAAGCTACGGATCGCACTACTTAGATTACATCATCGGCGAGATTACACACCAAGACATCGATTACCTCCGATTTAGACATATAAACTCGAAAGGCTACGAAATGCACTACTTAGAATGTATAATCTGAGACCTTATACACCTAGACTTCGAGTACGTCCATTTTCACACTTACACACGAAAAACTACGGAGCGCACTACTTACTCTCCATCATTGGTGACCCTATACACCTAGATATAGAGTCCGTCCATTTGCCACAGATAGACAGGAAAAGCTATGGATCGCACTACTTAGTCTCCAACATAGGCGACCTTATACACCTAGACATCGAGTACGTCCGATTACAACACGTAGACACGAAAAGCTACGGCGCGCACTACTTAGAATCCATCATCGGTGACCCTATACACCTAGACATGGAGTACGTCCCGTTTCCACGCATAGACACGAAAAGCTACGGAGCGCACCACTGAGACTCCATCATCGGTGACCCTATACACCTAGACATCGAGTACGTTCGATTCCACCCATAGACACGAACAGCTATGGAGCGCACTACTTAGTCTCCATCATTAGTGAGCCTATACACCTAGACATCGAGCACGTCAGATTTCCACACATAGACACGAAAAGCTACGAAGCGCACTACTTAGATTCCATCATCGACGAGATTACACACCTAGACATCGAGTACCTCCGATTTAGAAACCTAAACACGAAAGGCTACGGAGCGCACTACTTTGACTGCATAATCTACGACCTTATACACATAGAAATCGGGTACGTCCGATTTCCACAACTAGACTCGAAAAGCTACGGAGCGCACTACATAGACTCCACCATAAGCGACCTTATACACCTGACATCGAGTACGACCGTTTTAGACACCTAAACCTGAAAAGCTACGAAGCGCACTACTTAGTCTACATAATCTGCTACCTTATACATCTAGCCATCGAGTACGTCCGATTTCCTCACATAGACACGCAAGGGTATGGAGAGCACTACTTAGTTTCCACCATAGGCGACCTTATACACCTAGACATCGAGAACGTCCGATTTCAAAACCTAGACACGAAAAGCTACGGCGCGTACTATTTAGAATCCATCATCGGCGACCTTCCTCACATAGACACCGAGTAAGTCCGAATTCCACACCTAAATACGAAAAGCTACGGAGCGCACTACTTAGACTTCATCATCGGTGACCCTATACACCTAGACATCCAGTACGTACGATTTCTACACCTAGACATGAAAAGCTACGGAGCGCACTACTTAGTCTACATAATCTGCTACTTTATACATCTAGCCATCGATTACGTCCGATTTCCACACATAGACACGAAAGGGTATGGAGCGCACTACTTAGCTTCCACCATAGGCGACCTTATACACCTAGACATCGAGTACGTCCGATTTCAAAACATAGACACAAAAAGCTACGGCGCGCACTACTTAGAATCCATCATCGGCGACCTTTCTCAACTAGACATCGAGTAAGTCCAATTTCCACACCTAAACACGAAAAGCTACGGAACACACTACCTAGTCTACATAATCTGCTACCTTATACATCTAGCCATAGATTACGTCCGATTTCCACACATAGACACGAAAGGGTATGGAGCGCACTACTTAGTTTCCACCATAGGCGACCTTATACACCTAGACATCGAGTACGTCCGATTTCAAAACCTAGACACGAAAAGCTACGGCGCGCACTAATTAGAATACATCATCGGCGACCGTTCTCATCTAGACATCGAGTAAGTCCGATTTCCACACCTCAATACAAAAAGCTACGGAGCGCACTACTTAGACTTCATCATCGGTGACCCTATACACCTAGACATCGAGTACGTACGATTTCCACACCTAGACAAGAAAAGCTACGAAGCGCACAACTTAGTCTCCAGCATAGGCGACCCTATACACCTAGATACCGAGTACGTCCGATTTCGACACCTAAACACGAAAAGCTACAGAACGCACTACTTAGTCTGCATAATCTGCGACTTTATAAATCTAAACTTCGAGTACGTCTGATTTTCACACATAGACACGAAAAGTTAGGGACCGCACAACTTAGTCTCCATCATTGGTGACCCTATACACCAACACATAGAGTACGTCCGATTTCGACACCTTTACACGAAAAGTCACGTAGTGCGCTACTTAGACTCCATCATCGACGACCTTATACACCTAGACATCGAGAACGCGTGATTTCCACACCTAGACACGAAAAGCTACGAAGCGCACTACTTAGACTCCGTCATAGGTGAGCTTACACTCCTAGACATCGAGTACGTCCGATTTAGAATCATAAACACCAAAGGCTACGGAGCGCACTACTTAGTCTGCATAATCTGCGACCTTAAACACCTAGCCATCGATTACGTCCGATTAACACACATAGACACGAAAAGCTACGGAGCGCACTACTTCGCCTCCATCATTGGTGACCGTATACACCTAGACATAGAGTCCGTCAGTTTGCGACAGATAAACAGGAAAAGCTATGGATCGCACTACTTAGCCTCCATCATTGGTGACCCTATACACCTAGACATCGAGTATGTCCGATTGCCACACCTTAACACGAAAAGCTACGGAGCGCACAACTTAGACTTCATCATCGGTGACCCTGTACACCTACAAACGGAGTACGACCGATTTTCACACCTAGACACGAAAAGTTACGGAGCGCACTACTTAGACTTCATTATCTGTGACCCTGTACACCTAGACATCGAGTACGTACGATTTCAACACCTAGACACGAAAAGCTTCGGAGCACACAACTTAGTCTCCATCATCGGTGACCCTAAATACCTAGACATCGAGATCGTACGATTTCCGCACCTAGAGACGAAAAGCTACGGCGCACACCTCTTAGACACCATTATCGGCCACCTTACACACCTAGACATCGAGTAAGTCCGATTTCCACACTTATACACGAAAAGCTACGGAGCACACTATTCAGACTCCATCATAGGCGACCCTATACACCTAGACACCGAGTACGTCCGATTTAGACAACTAAACACGAAAAGATACGGAGCGCACTACTTAGACTCCAACATCGGTGCCCCTAAACACCTAGACATCGAGTACGTCCGATTTAGACAACTAAACACGAAAAGATACGGAGCGCACTACTTAGACTCCAACATCGGTGCCCATAAACACCTACAAACGGAGTACGTCCGATTTTCACACCTAGACACGAAAAGTTACGGAGCGCACTACTTAGACTTCATCATCTGTGACCCTGTACACCTAGACATCGAGTACGTACGATTTCAACACCTAGACACGAAAAGCTTCGGAGCACACAACTTAGTCTCCATCATCGGTGACCCTAAATACCTAGATATCGAGATCGTACGATTTCCGCACCTAGAGACGAAAAGCTACGGCGCACACCTCTTAGACAACATTATCGGCCACCTTACACACCTAGACATCGAGCACGTCCGATTTAGACACCTAAACACGAAAAGCTACGGAGCGCACTACTTAGTCTCCACCATAGGCGACCTTATACACCTAGACATCGAGTACGTCCGATTACAACACGTAGACACGAAAAGCTACGGCGCGCACTACTTAGAATCCATCATCGGTGACCCTATACACCTAGACATGGAGTACGTCCTATTTCCACGCGTAGACACGAAAAGCTACGGAGCGCACCACTGAGCCTCCACCATCGGTGACCCTATGCACCTAGACATCGAGTACGTCCGATTTCCACAGCTTGACACGAATAGATATATATTGCACTACTGAGACTCCATCATAGGCGACCCTATACACCTAGACATCGAGTACGGCCGATTTAGAAACCTGAACACGAAAAGCTACGGAGCGCACTACATAGGCTCCATCATCGGCGACATTATACACCTAGACATCGAGTACGTCCGATTTCCACACCTAAACATGAAAAGGTACGGAGCGCACCACTTAGACTTCATCATCGGCGACCTTTCTCACCTAGACATCGAGTAAGTCCGATTTCCACACCTATACACGAAAAGGTACGGAGCGCACTACTCAGACTCCATCATAGGCGACCCTATACACCTAGACACCGAGTACGTCCGATTTAGACAACTACACACGAAAAGATACGGAGCGCACTACTTAGACTCCAACATCGGTGCCCCTAAACACCTACAAACGGAGTACGTCCGATTTTCACACCTAGACACGAAAAGTTACGGAGCGCACTACTTAGACTTCATCATCGGTGACCCTGTACACCTAGACAACGAGTACGTACGATTTCCGGACCTAGAGACGAAAAGCTACGGAGCGCACCACTTAGACTCCAATATCGGTGAACCTAAACACCTAGACGTCGAGTACGTCCGATTTGGACACCTAAACACGAAAAGCTATGGAACGCACTACATAGACTCCACCATAGGTGACTCTAAACACCTAGACATCGAGTACGTACGATTTCAACACCTAGACACGAAAAGCTTCGGAGCGCACAACTTAGTCTCCATCATCGGTGACCCTAAATACCTAGACATCGAGATCGTACGATTTCCGCACCTAGAGACGAAAAGCTACGGCGCACACCTCTTAGACTCCATTATCGGCCACCTTACACACCTAGACATCGAGCACGTCCGATTTAGACACCTAAACACGAAAAGCTACGGAGCGCACTACTCAGTCTCCACCATAGGCGACCTTATACACCTAGACATCAAGTACGTCCGATTTCCACAAATGGACACGAAAAGCTACGGCGCGCACTACTTAGACTTCATCATCAGTGACCCTATACACCTAGAGATCGAGTACGTACGATTTCCACACCTTGACACGAAAAGCTACGGCGCACACCTCTTAGACTCCATCATCGGCCACCTTACACACCTAGACATCGAGCACGTCCGATTTAGACACCTAAACACAAAAAGCTCCGGAGCGCACTATTTAGACTCCATCATCAGTGGCCCTAGACACCTAGACATGGAGTACGTCCGATTTCCACAACTAGACACGAAAAGCTACGGAGCGCACTACTTAGGCTCCATCATCGGTGACCCTAAACAGCTAGACACGGAGTACGTCCGATTTCTACACATAGACACGAACATCTACATAGCGCACTACTTCGGCTCCGTCATAGGTGAGCTTACACTCCTAGACATAGAGTACGTCCGATTTAGACACCTCAACACAAAAAGCTACGGAGCGCACTACTTAGACTTCATCATCGGTGACCCTATACACCTAGACATCGAGTACGTACGATTTCCACACCTAGACAAGAAAAGCTACGAAGCGCACAACTTAGACTCCAGCATAGGCGACCCTATACACCTAGATATCGAGTACGTCCGATTTCGACACCTAAACACGAAAAGCTACAGAACGCACTACTTAGTCTGCATAAGCTGCGACTTTATAAATCTAAACTTCGAGTACGTCTGATTTTCACACATAGACACGAAAAGTTAGGGACCGCACTACTTAGTCTCCATCATTGGTGACCCTACACACCAACACATAGAGTACGTCCGATTTCCACACCTTGACACGAAAAGTCACGAAGTGCGCTACTTAGACTCCATCATCGGCGACCTTATACACCTAGACATCGAGTACGTACGATTTCCACACCTAGACACGAAAGGCTACGGAGCGCACTACTTAGACTCCAGTATAGGCGACCTTATACACCTAGACATCGAGTACGTCCGATTTAGACACCTAAGCCTGAAAAGCTACGAAGCGCACTACTTAGTCTGCATAATCTGCGACCTTAAACACCTAGCCATCGATTACGTCCGATTAACACACATAGACACGAAAAGCTACGGAGCGCACTACTTAGTCTCCATCATTGGTGACCGTATACACCTAGACATAGAGTCCGTCAGTTTGCCACAGATAAACAGGAAAAGCTATGGATCGCACTACTTAGCCTCCATCATTGGTGACCCTTTACACCTAGACATCGAGTACGTCCGATTGCCACACCTTAACACGATAAGCTACGGAGCGCACAACTTAAACTTCATCATCGGTGACCCTGTACACCTAGACATCGAGTACGTACGATTTCCACACCTAGACACGAAAAGGTACGGAGCGCACAACTTAGACTCCATCATAGGCGGCCCTATACACCTAGACATCAAGTACGTCCGATTTCCACAAATAGACACGAAAAGCTACACAGCGCACTACTTATACTCCATCATTGGTGACCCTATAGACCTAGACATCGAGTACGTCTGATTTCCACAGCTTGACACAAATAGCTACATATTGCACTACTTAGACTTCATCATAGGCGACCTTATACACCTAGCCATCGATTACGTCCGATTTCCGCACAGAGACACGAAAAGCTACGAAGCGCACTACTTAGTCTCCATCATTGATAACCCTATACACCTCGACATCGAGTATGTCCGATTCCACACATAGACACGAACAGCTATGGAGCGCACTAATTAGTCTCCATCATTAGTGAGCCTATACATCTAGACATCGAGTACGTCCGATTTCAAGACCTAGACACGAAAAGCTGCGAAGCGCTCTACTTAGACTGCATAATTTGCGACCTTATACACCTAGCCATCGATTACGTCCGATTTCCACACCTTGACACGAAAATATACGGAGCGGACTACGTAGTCTCCATCACTGGTGACCCTATACACCTAGACATCGAGTACGTCCGATTTCCACACCTCGACACGAAAAGCTAGGAAGCGCACTACTTAGTCTGCATAATCTGCGACCTTATACACCTAGCCATCGATTACATCTGATTTCCACACATAGACACGAAAAGCTATGGTGCGCATTACTTAGACTTCACCATCGGTGACCCTGTACACCTAGCCATTGATTACGTCCGATTTCCACACCTTGACACGAAAATATACGGAGCAGCTACTTAGTCTCCATCATTGGTGAGCCTATACACCTAGACATCGAGTACGTCCGATTTCCACACCTCGACACGAAAAGCTACGAAGCGCACTACTTGGTCTGCATAATCTGAGACCTTATACACCTACCCATCGATTACATCCGATTTCCACACATAGACACGAAAAGCTACGGAGCGCACATCTTAGACTCGATCATTGGTGACCCTATACACCTAGACATCGAGCACGTCCGATTTAGACACCTAAACACGAAAAGATACGGAGCGCACTACTTAGTCTCCACCATAGGCGACCTTATACACCTAGACATCAAGTACGTCCGATTTGGACACATAGACACGAAAAGCTACGGAGCGCACTACTTAGACTTCATCATCAGTGATCCTATACACCTAGCCATCGATTACGTCCGATTTAGACACCTAAACACGAAAATATACGGAGCGCACTACTTATACTCCATCATAGCTCTGCGCCCTGCGGTTCCCATACTTGTCATCGGGGGCGATGCCGCGCCCCTTGATATATAACTGACTTGTTACAAAACCTCGGACATTTACAAACTTTAGCAACCATGAACCTCCGCCAATAAAATATGAATCGAAGAATTACTATGACAAACGCATGAATACTAGATATTTTCGAGAAGGAGAAATGGTCTATATGCAAAACGGTGCTAGGAACGGAAAATTCGACGACGAATACGAAGGGCCCTACGAAATACTAAGAGTAGATTACTTATTGCATAATGCAAAAATAAAGCTCAATAAAGGAAAATACGTTGTCCATATAGATCGATTAATAAGCTCACGAGCCAAAAGCAAGGACAACGCCTCCGAATATATTAGAAACGGAAGAAAGTACTATCGTCATATGTTCTTCCGTTACTAATATCGTTCTTGCGTTTCTAATAATCCGTCAGTATTTGCAAACTCGCAAATAAATAAACAAATACGCAAAAAAGCAAAGAAAAATATATGAATTAAACAATAATGAGCAAATAAATGATAATAATAAACGAATTTATGAATGGACTTCTCGTGATAACGTGTAACTAGTCATTTTAGGTACTAGTACACTTTAGGAGGCCAATAAAAGGAAATTTTTAATAATTTTTTTTTTCCAGTACTAAATATTAAGATGGCACTTTTTTAATTATATTAATACATATTTATAAATTACAAAACTATTCGTTTTTTTTTAATTTTCATTTTTTGGCCCATATCTAGGGAGCACCAAAGTCGTGCCTCAAAAAGAAGGTTGCTCCATGGCCGACAGTTAATCTCCGGATTGGCAAGTGTTGCGGCGCGAGCCCAAATCTCGCGTCAAGACGTCCGCCCCCTCGCGGACTCAACCCGGAGAATTAACTCCGCAGGGGTCCGCCGGGATGTCGCGGTGGTGCAAGTCCACCCCAGGTAATAAAACCGGCTCGCTCGCGCTTCTCGCTCTCTTTCCGCTCTGCACGCGACGCCTGTCTGGAGCAGCTACGTCATTCTACACGCAAGTAATTCTTTATACGCGCGGTCTTCTACAAACTTTCCACACACTCAACCCCCTTATATTTACACAATTATCCAGTTCATAGAATCATTTATAGAATCATTTTATATCTTAATTTAACAAAATATCAAGCATTCTCAAGTTAACTAGACTGTCGATTTCATTCGCCAATCTCTCATTCAAGCCGATTCTGTTCGGTAGCACGTCGCGAGTACGCCAAGCTCAAGTGCTGAAATTAACTTTATTTTTACTTTACACTAAAAATTCAAAAGAATAGAGCAGCTCTCGCGCGCGCGCACATTGGTCCTTCGAGCCGGATACTTCTCCGGACTTTACGAGTGAGAGTGTAGGTAAAAAGGGCAAGCTCTTCGCCCATCTGAGTGTGTGGAAGTTGCGAGCTTTCCAAACAATGCTCCCGCTCCCCTTTTGAATTCAAAGGGACGGTCGTAAAGGGCGCGTGACCGCTGTTTACGCCCTTTGTGACGGTCACGCCTGACCGCCTCGTGGCCGCGAAAATACGTCGCGCCGCGCGGCGGACTTGTTGCGTCACTACCTCAGTGAACACGTATCGTGCAGCGCGCGGCCGGCAGAGCCTACCCGTCGATCGCATTTTTCGGCCAGGTTAACGCGTTTTCATTGAGGAGTGCATGTTCTGCAGTGACTACACTGGGTCGCAGTTCTTCGGCGTTGTAGCAGCTGCTCCAGGCCTCCAGGACAGGCGCACGGCAACGTAACGTGAGTACGCTCCAAGCTAGCTATATAACCTCAAAGTCTCCACGTGGCATGCATGATAAGGCTGGCCACTTCACAGCCACTGCATTTCTGCTGCTAATTGCTGCTGTAATTTGCTTTTTTATAACTGCCTGTATAGCTACGGCCTTT
Organism: Megastigmus stigmatizans; assembly: GCA_900490015.1. Classification (NCBI taxonomy): domain Eukaryota; kingdom Metazoa; phylum Arthropoda; class Insecta; order Hymenoptera; family Megastigmidae; genus Megastigmus; species Megastigmus stigmatizans. Next base: position 1,708 of record UELV01172377.1, on the reverse strand, counting down.
CTGTAGCACGAATTGTCTATCGCTTTCTTCAAATCTGCTGTAATTTGCCTTTTTTAACTGCCTGTATAGCTACGGACTTTCTGTAGTGCAAATTGTCTATCCCTCTCTTCAATATTTGCTGCAATTTGCTTTTCTGTAAAAACAAATCCATTGTCTCCACCTCTTAAAGGGTTCTTTAAAAATCTTGCCTTAGCTTCACAGCGGCTTAGCTTCAGCTATCATCATTACTTCGCTCTGATCTGCTTGCTTGCCTTTATTCTCCTTACAGCAACGCCATGGAGCCGGAGGAGCTGCTGAGGGATCAACAGACAGACGGGAAAAACCTGTTGAACTTCCTCGTCAACTGTGACAAGAAGGGTCAGCAGAACCAGACAGAAGCCTACCACAGGAGCAGGCTGGCTCTACTGGAAAGCCACTGGGCCAACGTCTTCAATACAAACAGACTGCTATGCCAGCATGAAGAAACACTGGCGAAGGAGAAGTACTTCACAGAGGCTAGGTATGAGCTCTATGAGGAGACTTACGCTGAAGTCAAGAGTACGCTCCTGGACAGAATCGCTGCCAACTCTGCTCCAACCCTACCAGGCTCAGTTGCAGTCACCACACCCTCGCAGCTAGTGACGACACACTCCAGTCTACCTAAGTTGGTACTTCCCCGCTTCTCTGGGGAACAAACAGAATGGGAGACCTTCAAGGAGCGCTTCAGTGCAATGGTGAGGAACGACACCTCCCTCAGCTCTGTATTCAAGTTGGAGCACCTTATCTCCTGCCTGGATGGAGAGGCAGCAAGGCGAGTGGAGAGTCTTCAGCTCATTGTCTCCAACTTCTCTGTGGCCTGGGAGGCGCTAACCAGAAGGTATGACAACCATCGTGTCAGACTCTCTGCGCACATGCGCAAGTTACTCAGCATGCCACCAGCTGCTAGCAGGACAGCTAGTGAAATAACCTCACTTTTGGATGGGGTGGCAGTGGCGACTCGTGCTTTCACCCTGCTTAGACGCCCGGTCGAACACTGAGATGACTGGTTGGTGGAGATTGTCACCTCGAGGCTCGACCATAGCATCAGAGAAGATTGGGAGAAGACCTTAGAGGGCACGGAGGATCTGCCCACCTACGAAGATCTGTCTACCTTCCTTGAAAACAGGGCTCGCATCCTGGATGCTGCTAGTGGCAACTCCTCCTTCACCACTAATCAGCCTTCCTCACCTCACTCTCCCCCCTCTAAAAAAGTGCACAATAAAAACAATAAACATGTTTCAGCTCACCACACTACCTCAAGTTCTGCAGTCGATAGGCCTCCTCGATCACCACCTGGATGCACTCTATGCACCTTCTTGAAGATGGATGCGAGCCGAAAGAAGGCATACACTGGAGAGTCGAGGGCCTGCCGAAACTGTCTGCGAGTTGGCCACTTCGCTACTGGATGCCCTTCGCAGAGTCGCTGCAGGGCTCCGAACTGCCAGGCTCAGCATCACACACTGCTACACGACTGCTACAGAGAGGAGAACAGCACACCTGCTACAACTCAGTCGACAAAGGAACCTGTCAAAGCATATGCCACCAGTGTCAAAGAGGAAAAGAGGTTAAGTGTATCCCCTCATACAGGTAGTATGGTGTTTTTGGCTACAGCCTCTATTGTTTTAGAGTCTCCGCAAGGTGCTCAGCTCACTGTGCGAGCATTAGTAGACCCTGCATCGGAGGGCTCCTT